>CAJNIZ010044466.1:0-24179 GCA_905231905.1 Symbiodinium pilosum
AAAAAAAAAAAAAAAAAAACTTGAAGGTAGCCCTAGTTTGAGGAAACTCTCCTATGCAGGTGAGCCCAGGAGCTGGGTCTAGCCATGCATGCCCGATCGATAGCAAGGCTCGTAGGGGATTAGGGTTTAGGTATTAGGGTGTAGAGTTTAGGTTTTATTTGGCATGGGAATCTTCTACGCAAATCCGAGGCGAGCGTACCCTAACTTTTGACTTCTAGTTTCTCGAATCGCTTTTTGGATTTATGTCTATACCCGAACCCAATCTTACTTGCGGTTATTCGGGAATACGGCAGTATAATCCCTATATCCTCCCTAAACCAATATATTCCGGAGTTCCCTACGAAGCAACTTGGAGGAGTTCGGCCCCCTGGTTGGCCCCACAAGCTCTGCCTGGCCGGGCATGGGGGCTGTGGTTGGAGGTTCAAGATATAGTCTCCTTGAAGTAGATAGATAGACTATGGCGTATATGATCTTACTATAATATACCTAAAGCCATACTCTATCTACTCAAGGGGACTAGACCTATAACTTATGATTGCGCGAGCCCACTAATGGGGTTCAGGTGTGTCATTTCGGTCATTCCCCTTGCTTTCCCTTAAAGGGGTGTTATTATAAGGGGCTAGTCAAAAACTCCTACGCAAAGTATTTTTGAGGTAATTGTAACTGTACATGGAACTGAGCTAGGGTATAACTACCCTGAGCCTCCAGGTGGAGCGTGGGTTGGGTCATAGGATCTAGCATGGCAGCATAGGTCCCTAGGTTTTGAAAGCTGGCACTTTTGGCGTGGAAGGTTTGTGGAATCTCCAGATTTAGGATTTCCAGTGTACAGTCTACTGTGTAAGATGTCGGGTCAGGTTTGCTGCTTTTACGGCCGCATGCCTTCTAGGAAAAGTCAGGGTCGCCATTGGATCACTCATTGATGTTGTCAAACTTTGCAAGACACTTGACATGGCACGCTGCAGCAGGCCTCATGAAGCCTAAGAAGTCAAACTCGGTATATACGCGTTCCGCTTTGATGTTTTCGTCATGTGCGCCTGTTACAGTAGCTCCCCCAAAATACTTGGCCAACTTGTGCTTGCTATCAAGATGCCCTTGCCATCCCCTGTAGGTTATACTGATCCCTAAAATCCTCTCAGCATTCCTACCCGTTGGAGCACCAGGCGGATTTAGTGAATTGCATGGAGTCCAGCCGGTTGTTGCAGTAGAGATGAAGACCGGCAAGGGACATCCCCACGAGGTTGTGTGCGTAATGTGTTCTACAGTGGACGGCTTATACATGAAGATAACATGCGTGAGATCGCGTGTGTTTTCGGTCTCTTACTACTTGGAGGGTCTGGAGGACTTTGCAAGTTTACTGATATAACCCCCTACAAGCCATATGATAAGCCCAGATAGCTCCTACCTACCAGGTCCCCGTGACCCTTTAAGTATGACATTCTCCTAGCCATTTGGGCCCGAACAAGAGCAAGTTGACATTGGAGAACTCCGTGTCGAAGCAAGAGCAGAATGGCATCTCGGTGCCAGAAGTTGTTTCCAGAATTTCCTGATACTTAGCAGATTATGAGGCATGCTTGTGTTGCCATCCGTGCCATTGTTCTTAATGTTGTCTCCTGTTGCTGAGTAGTTTTCACTTTCTTGTTCGCCTTGCTAGACAGCTTCTCCAATTTTCAGCCCTGGAAGAGGGACTTGAGGTATATGAGTTATTCTTAAAATTACCCATTTTGAAACCTTCATGGGAACCCCCAAAATTTCTCTGTAATCCCATATACCCGCAGGTTCCCTAAGGGTAGCTGCCTATGTTGCGAGACACGATATTCCTAGCCCCTAATAATTATGCCTAACCCATAGACCCTAAACCCTATACACCGCTGCACAGCAATATCCTCCAAACAGCTGGGGAAAGACGTCCTAACAACAAGACATCTCTTCAACCCTATATATTCCCCTTATTGTTGGTCTGGTCTTTGGGTGAACATCAAGGCATTCGAGGCTTCTCAAGGATTTTATCAGATCGCCAAGCCGTTTACACACCACCACATTAACCCGGAAGACCAAACTGGGCCCAACAAAGAAGAGTATCAAGGGCATGAAAAAGTAGAATCTGGTTCCGGAGTGGAGGAGGCATCAGGCAACCTCATTTGATAGTATTCAGGCTTCACCTCATGCTTGGGCGGCAAGATTCCGTCCGCACAAAATCGTACACGGTTTGTAATTCCCAAAATTATGGACCACTTTTGGTTTTAGGTCATACTACGGCACCTAATATTTAAGGGTACCAAAACGACACCCTAATTTTGGGAACTACCCCTGTGTTGCCAAACGTCTGGGCATGAATTCCATGCCCGAAGTTCTCTCAACTTTCACAAAATGCCTAAACCTTAGGAGGACCCCCCCCCCCAACCGTGTAACAGTGCTACAAACAGAATATAATTGGACGCGACTATAAACCTTATAATCCCGTGCAGCCACTATTACAGGGTGGGGGGTCCACCTAACCTAAACCAAAAGCCTGCAGACCAACAAACCCCTAAACCTACTACAGTGGCCGAATCATTGGCAGTGTCATGGTCCTGGGTTGCTGGCATCGATCAATACATTGTCGTAGCAAAAGGTACCCCAGACATTCAAAACAGTTGGTAACAAATGAAGGACTGGTAAAGCTATTTTGTAGGGTTGGGGTTGAGGCCTGGAAAAGAAGATAGAACATGAAAGCTTTCTCTTCCGTTTGGATGGCAGTGGGGCTACAATGGGGGTCCGTCCCTCCGTTTCCTGCCATCAATCAGTACACAAAGTCTGCGGTTTCCCTGACTGCAGCTACGAAGAGGTACCTACATCGAATGATCCCCTGTTCCTACGTGCAAGCCCTCCCGCCCCCCCTAGAATGTTCCCGACCCAGGAACCAGCTTATGACACGGGAAATATTTATAATAAGGGGGGGGGGGTTGCTTCTCTTAGTTTGAGGAGAGGACTGTGGGATGCACTGGAAGGTCTTAGAAGCTAAGGTTTTATCCCTGCGCCCAGGAGTACCCCACCCCTTCAGTTAAATGTAAGGCAGCCCTGAAACCAAATCCTGCAAGACCCCAGTCTTGATTTAGTAGGGGTGGGAAGACTGGTTCCCCATGGCTCCCCATAGTAAACTGTATATAATGCAAATGATACAAGATTCCATTTGCTGTTCCATTCCTTAAACCAAACCCCGAAACAGTAGGTTCCTTTTTCTTTTCCATTCCTTCCTTCCGTTCTGTAGCAACATCCCACAAGATAACCCGAAACCCTATGTACATGTTGAGCCCCTGAGTTTCCAGTTCATTTTCCGCTTGTTCTTCCGTCGATTATTATTCTAAACCTAAACTCTATCTATTCTCTCATATGAATGCTTTAGATTCCTTTTGTATCCGCATAAGACCGTCTGATCATCCCTCTACATCCCAATATAATCCCTATTTCCTCTATATCCTTATATAACCTTCACATGAACAGTCTATCTTCCTATAGGATCCCTACCACCCCTACTTGCATAATCCCCCTATATCCTTAGTTCCCCCTCTCTAGCCCTGAAGTCCGACACCTTAAGCCAAAGCCCTGAGCCGCAAAACCTAAACCCTAAACCCCCCAGGCGATGAAGTCGCGACCTTCGGCCCTAGCGATGGCTTTCGTGGCCGTGGTGCCTGGGGTGGCCAAAGTCCTCTGGAGTTCTGGGTTTAGGGTTAAGTGAACCACCCAGAGGGCCCAATACCCCTTAAATAAGGAATATACCTCAAATACTATTAGGATCCCTAATATGATTTAAGGTCTATTCCTTATTTAACGGGTATTGGGCTCCCTGGGCAGCAAGTTGATAAGCGAAGTTAGTTTTTTTTAGGGTTTCGGGTCTAGGCTAAGTAGGGAAGCAGTCAAGCTATACTCAGGTTAAAGCCTATACCCACCTATAGTTTGTAAAATGCCTAGCTACGATGTAGATGAGGCAAGTTAAGGGCTTATGAAGCTTTAGGGGCACGTCATTTAGAGTTCAGGGTTTAGGGTTAAGGGATTAGGGTCGAGGGTTCAGAGGTTTAGGTTCTTTTGTGAAGCATATAAGTTCGAATTCAGAAGGCATACAGCCCTAGACCCGTTGCAAAAGGGGAGACCTCATCAAACCCGATCCATGATCCGGACATATCCCATATCCCGACGGTCCGTTCTGTGCTGCTTTTGAGAAGTCAACCCCGGACTTTGTGTTACCTTCCCTAAGTCCTAGGACCTTACTTCTATAAATCGTGAGACCCCAGCATAGGCCCCAAAACATTACAATCTTTATTAAATAGGTACCCCGCACAAGGTATCCCCAATTCTTGGAAACCCTAAGCCCTAAGACCTAAACCCTACATGTCCCTACGTATCCCTCTCTAGCCCCTATATACCCTTCCAAAACTGTCGGAAACCCCTACATCCTAAATCCTGAGGCCTAAAATCACATCCTAAGTTTCGCCTCATTTACCGCCAAAAAAAACCCTTTCGGGCCTGTCGGAGACCCCTACATCTTAAATCCTGAGGCCCTAAACCCCAAGCCCAAAGCCTGTTATGTTTCACCCTTGAAGGCGTTGGTCTTTGCAACCCGCCTGACGGCCAAGGCCTGGCAGGGAGGTCAATGCAGCCCAGGGGACCTGGGTTTTTAGGAGTTTAGGGTGTTGAGTGTTTTAGGTTTAGGGCTTTGAGTGTTTGAAGTTTAGGGTTTTTAGGGTTTCTGGTTTTGTAAAGCTGTTAAAACGCAAAACAAACAATGACATCTTGGGGCTCCTTAAAGCAGGATGAGCAGGATGTAACTTGATTCTTGTATGTTACATGCGTTGGGGGTTCTGCCCTGGTTGCTGGAGGTCCGGAAAACCCTGTACCCTGCAAAGCAGGGAAGCTAAGAATTAACGATAATACTTTAAACAGTAGGCATACTAGTGCCAACGTTTGGAGAACACGAATAATACAACTCGTACTACTAACAATAATTCTATTGCCAGGAGTGAAAAAGACATTGAGATTAATGCGATCGATGCTACCACCAGAGCTGCCAGTCAATGCTGCTGCTGCTGCTACTACTACTACTACTACTACCACCACCACTACTAGTTCAGCGGCCTTACAACCTCAAGCTATTTTTATCTATACGGTCATTAGCTCTTCCCGGGCTCTGGAACACCAAATGTCGAGGTATTTTCCCCTTTAAAAAGCTAGGTGGCGCTTTCGGATAGTTAATCCACTTCCCTGGTAGTAGAAACCTCAACCCCCTAACATCAAGCATTCCCACTCTGATATACCAAAAGATATTGGCAATATTTGATATCGGGGGTTGGTTAGGGCCTCGAGTTTAGGGTTTATGTTTCAGGGCCTCGAGTTTATGGTTTAGGGCTCAGGGCCTCGAATTTGGGGTTTAGGGTCTAGGGATTATGGTACCCTTCGCCCCCCAGAATGGATTGAAGTGGCCTTTGGGACTGTTCCAAAGCATATAGAGGGCGTCCCAGGTGCCTTAAACGTTCCCCATAAACATGAGCTGCCAGAAAATGTGAAATGAAATGGAAACTGGGATTATAGGGTTTATGAGGATTTTATCTGAGCTACTGTCCTGTCAGTATTCGCCTTATCAAGGGATTATTAACAGTTGGACATATTCCAATACAGTCCCTAATAAGGAACCCATGTCCGGCTACCAAAGCCCTAAACTTTTTTTCGGCTTCCATGTCAGCCTGAGGGAGGCGATGCATCCCAAAGACCCAATCATACCCAATCCTTAACCTTATGAGTAGGGAATATCGCATTTATATTCTGTAGGGATTATATAGGAGTTTATTCCCTTTCCCTTTTGAGAACCCTAAACCCTAAACCCTAAAGGGCCCAAAGCCTAAACCAGAAGCTGAGTGTCAGGCCCTGGGCTTTGTGGGAGCTCCGGCCCCATCTGTGGCTCTCCGGTCCCGCTCGCCGCTGCCTCGGCGGCGAGGGGTTCCCTGTAACAGACGGCCCTTCGCACTTAAACTGGGCAAGTTAAAGCGACCTCACCCGACCTCACCCTAAATTGTGGTTTATTCAGGGAGCAGCACCAAAATGGCCTTCAATTGGGAAGTGAAATTGTTATTCTAAATTGCCCCCTAGAATAATCCCTTTCTGAAGGCCCTAACCCAAAAACCCTAAGCTTTAAACCCTTAAACCCTAAGCCCTAAACCACATAGTTTTGATAATCCATCCACGGGAAATCGTCACTTCAGGAGGTCAAAACGAGAGGTCCGGATTAAGGGTTTAGGCGGGCGGCTACATCAAGGCAATATAGCGGTTATATGGGAATATATACATATGTATACATGTTTAGGGCTTAGGGTTTTGGGTTTAGGGTTACTGGGTTGCTGCTAAGGAACTTAATTTACGTTACCATAGTGGGGAAACCCTATTACTTACTGTAGATACCCATTGTTTTAGCGTAAATCAAGTTCCTTAACAGCAACCCAGTAGGTTAGGGTAAGGCGTCTAAGGGATGTTTAGCAGGCCGTGGTGAGAAGAGACGGCTCTACAAGTCCGTGTATGATGCACGGCCACTTGCTAGCCTAGGCTAGCCTCCCTACACCCATGGATTCCCGAGTACTACTACGCCTACTGCTACTACAACTGCTACTACTGCTGTTAGTCCCTACCTACCCTTACCTACATAGCTACATATCTAGGTACCTACCAATCTATTTACACCCTAAACTAGCTACCTACTGCAGCCTTGCTCAGGCCCAGCCTTGTCGGGCGGCCTGCCTCCATGAGGGACAGCGAGGGGAACAAGCGCCCTGGGCACGCACTGCAAGAACAACCCAAGTCTATGTTGGGGTTTAGGGTGAAGGGTTTGATGCAAGAAAAATGGTTTCGGGTTTATGCTTGTCATCAGGATCATGATGATGATGATAATCATCATCATCATCATCATCATCATCAGTGTTATTGTTGTTATTCTTTGCTTCTAGGTTGGCCATTGTTGTTACCTTGTTTGTTATCATTATGATCATTATTCCTACTGTTGTTGCGATTATTATGTTGGTGATCATCATCGCATTATCATTAGCATCGCTGTCGTCGTGTTATTGTTATTGCTGTTGTCGCAATTATTCTTACACTTGTTATTGTTTACGTCACTCTTGCTACTATCATGTGGTTTCCTACTTACAGCATTATTTCTTGGTTTTGATTTTGTAGAACCAGAATAAGGCTAACAGCAAACGCGCGGTTTAGGGTTCAGTGCAAACATAACCCGAAACCCCAAACCCTAAACCACATAGTTAGTTGGAAGATCACAACCCGAGCCCCCGAGATCCTTTGCTTCAATAAGACGGAGGCCTAAGCCCCTCTTGGAAGGTCAGGGGTAAATCAGGTTTCATGAGCCAGATTTTCATTACCAATGCCCTTCGCTGCTGAACTACGTACTTAAATCCCTCTACAACCCCAGCCCCTGAACCCTAAACTATTCAAACTGCGCTCAGGGTTCGGGAGCCCAAGACCTTCGACGCGTCGGACGCGCGACCTTGTCTGCAGCAAGGATATGTCAGGTAGACCTTCGGGTGTCCCCAAATAGAGGTTTCTGTGACATGGCTTGACAAGCCTAGTCGTTTGTCGTCAGCTGTTGTTGTTCTAAGCGGCTAAGCGTGTCAAGGCTGAGCGCTTCTGGAATGGCAACAATGACTCCTATTTCCTACGAATCAATTCTTAATTGTTATGATAGTATAACCCTTCAGAATTATTGAAGACATAACATGTTGATTACAGGTTGACAGAGATTACAGATGACTGATCATGAGCAAGTATTCGGGCCGTGTGGTTGGTGTGATTTGGGGGGACTTTGCGGGAATGGGGCGTTTGGTGCATGTTATACCCCTGCTAAACAACCCCCCCCAGATCTACCTTGCATTAGCTTTCATTCTGAATAACCCGAAATATGGGCGAGCCTTGGGGTGGGGGGGGTTTCCTAAACCCTAAACTAGTATAGTGGGAGTCGGGTGCTTAGACAACCCTAGAATCTGAGGTCCAGCATCGCAGGCGCTGTCATGGTTGAGTACAAGAAGCGACCATTTGGCGCAGCTTGGCTAAGGTTTAGGGTTTAGGGTTCTAGGCCAAGGTTTTTTTGAGACGTGGTTTCAATACACCCAGTACCTGAATCATCTGGGAGTTTGAAAAAGAGTCTCTTTGCTGGATGGAATCCTACAGTGTTTTGGCTTTTTTAGATAGCCTGGGAGCCCTGCGGCTCCCTGGAGGTATGGACATCGTGTCGTGAGCTTGAAGGTACTTGGCAGCCACATTCTCAACGCCATGGCTTTAGGCTTTGCTTGACTGCCCAGTAGTTTAAGGGTTTTGGGCGTAGGGAACCAAGAACATACCAACATGGCCTTATGCTTGGCTTGGCTTTCCAGATTCCCAAGTCAAAGCTCAGCCGTGTAGCAATGTAGGTGCGTGTCTTGTGAGGCCGCAACTGACATGTCTACAGCCCCAACCATAGCTGTGTGGACCCAATACAGACCCGTTTGGAAACCACAAATGTGGAGTTTCCTGAACTGAGGCCTCCTTTGCAGCAAATTCTCTGCACTCCAAAACCCCAGCCCTCAGCCCGTCCTACCTCCACCCGCAAACGGAAACACTTAGTCGCCACAGGTGCTCGCGTATGCACCAAGCACAAGCGGCAAAGGCCGAAAGAGGTTTTTGTTGGTTCCCACTTTTGAATCACCAGTCAAGATGCAGAGACATGTTTCACCTCAGTTGTAGAGCACGCCGGAAGGATGAATTAACATCAAAGGCTGTGGTGTCTGGCATTTCTGTGGCCATCCATCTTTCGGGTTGAAGTTTTACTTGACATGACCCCCGAAAGTAGGTGAGCCTTCTTCAAATATGTCTTGCCATGTTTTTTCATGGTGGTCTAACAAAGCAAAGTTTTACGGCAAGCCCGAGTTTGAGGGCATTTTGGTGAAATTCGAGGGAGAATCGGATTACTTACCACCCTTGGACAATCCCCTCCCTTCTTGTCATTGGCGACGGTCTCTGGGCGCGTAGTACAGAAGCAGCGGAGGGTTCATCACTGGGGTAGAACCCTAAACTCTAAACCCTAAACCCTAGATCGTAAACCCTCTGTCTTGATTCTCCCTTCTTGCTGATCATAGAGATTTCAGCTTTAGTCTAAACTCCTAGTATCCCCCTTAATGACCCCTATAATACCCCCGAATATAATCCCCCTAATAATCCTCTATATAACCCCGTTTAAGGAGTTTAGACTATGGCTCATTTCAGAGACGGGCCAGGGAAGGTTGAACCAGCTTAAGTTGCAGTGATGTTCCGGGGGAGCTTCAGGGATGTTTGCCCTTTAGCTGACAAAGGGTTTAGGGTTTAGGGCATCTTTGGCAACCCCAACTCCCTAACCTCCAAAATTAGGACCTTATGATATCCATTTGATTGTAATAACTTGGGTTCTACTTTTTTTTGGCGGGGGGAAACCTTAAATCCAAAACCCTAAACGGTAGTTTCCATGTTCTTGTCCAGACTCCCAATGTATCCCCAATATAACCCTGATATTGTCCCAATGAGACCCGGATTCGGGTAACCAAATTCCCCTGATGCTTGACGATAGGGAGGGCTTGTATTGGGGCAGCGCGAATTTGAATCAATCCCCGCAGCCACCAGACGATAAGGTGCCTGACGGCTCTATCAACGGGTGCTATGGCTCGGATGTTTGCTAGTGTTGCTGCAAGAAGTCCCAGGGAATATGGAGTTTGTTCACCACTATAGGCATCCATATCTTTGGGCAACATGAAGGCACCCAATGTTGAGGAATGCTCATGTAATGCAGCGAAGCCCAAAAGCAAGCCCTCCACCTGAACCCTATATGGATAGTTTCCAAAATTAGGGTTCCATTTTGGTACCGAAACTAAATATAAGGTGCTGTAATATAGTCTATATCCAAAAGGGCCCCATAATTTTGAGAACAACCCCTATATCTAAGACCCACACCGCTTGGAAACGGCTTGAAGGTGCCATGATCTGGCAGATGAATGAGCAGTCTCGGTGTTTTGGCTGAGAAGCCGGGGTTTGGGGTTTAGATTTTTTAGATGTAGGGCGTTAGGGCTTAGGGCAAGTTTAGGGAGCAATCAGGACCCAATTATTCGGCTGAATAATCGAGAACCAAAATCAAATGGAAAAACTAGTGGAGACTGATATCGAAACTCGGGTTGTCTCGACTATAAGTAAAAGCTAAATATCGTTGAACTTATGACCTAATCCTCACAAAGGCGGGGGCATTTTTGGGCCAACCCGCCCCTAGATTCAAAGAAGATTACCACCAGACCCACAAATTTTCTGAAGATCTCATTGAAATCTGTTAAACACCATTAAGCACGGGATCGCTAATGTAAAGGGCCCTGGGTTGTCAATCCAGCAAGGGATGGGGGAGCGGGGGGAGCCTACTAATCAAGAGCAAGGATTAACTGTAAGTGGGGGCATATAATTGGGACATAATTTAATACCTTTATGAGCAAAACCTCCTGGAACCTTCAAGCAGAACTGGCCAGCGCGGGAATGCTAGCATCTTCCCGAAGTCTAGAAGAACCCCATATAACCCTAGTATAATATGACCCATATAAACCCGTATAACCTTAATATAACCCTAATGTATTATGGGTCCGCTTTAGTCATCCTCGGAATGTTTGTCAGGGGTACATGAATGTGGAGCTGTTATCATGAAATCTGGGGACCTCAAGAGAGAATACTATAACCCAACTCAAGGAGCCTCCAGGTGGGTGGTGGACCACTTGGAAGGTTTAAAATTTAGGGTTTAGCCTTTGGAATAGACTCAGCTGCAAAGTAGAGACTTCAGCCCTTGAATGTTACGAGCCACAGCATCTTCAGCAAGAAGTCAGTAGCAAACAGGCCCAAACCGTATAGCATACCAAGTACCAGCCATGTCCTAAACCTCGGGTCTTATTGTCATTCAGTCCCGTTAACTTTCAACCCTACTTACACCCACACAAACCTATGTACCCCGATAAATCTCCACACGTCCCCGGGCCTAGGAACTCTCAGGACCCCCACTACAATGCTGGTACACCGCTACCAATATGAGCCCAAATGACGAAGAAAGAATATGGCTCATTAGTAGTGGGGTGCCAGGTAGCGGGGGCCCAAAGAGTTCGCGGATATTATATGCTTATTACATACCCCGAAAACCCACACCCTACAGAACTGTCTCAACTGCAGGTACCCGGGTGACCCCCAGGGCCAGGCATGGGTCGGCGGCGCACGACAGTACATGGCCGTGAAGAAGGCGGCAAGGGCATGAACGCTTAGGCTTTTAGGGTATGGGGTTCAGGGACTAGGGTTAAGGGGTTTAGGGATCGCTGTGAATAACGCGGCAAGAGGATGCCACTAGGAGGGTTTTATTATGGCTGACTGCGTAATTAAGTTAATAGGGGAAAACATAGGGTTTAGTGTCTGGGTAATTGATCAAATAGTTTAATCATGCGGCTAACTGGAGCTATCATGTGGCATAGTATAGGGGCTATATTTATACTGGCTAAGTCTTTCTGACCCTCCAAGCATGGGCTCGTTCGAGGATCGGGAGGTTGTATTGCCGAACCCCCCGCAATTCTGAAGTATTTGTTACTTGGACCCTTCGAGTGCTCGTTCACCCCTTGTCAGGTGAACGACATTGACGTCGCCACTTGGGACCCTGGGCCATAACTTCATGCCAAAACCGTGCAGTCATCGAGTATTGGCTGAAGCTGTAGTGGTAGTAGAAGTAGTAGTCGTCCTACTAGTTAATTCGCTATCGTAGTAGTCGTAGTAGTATTGTGGTGATGGTGGTAGTGGTGGTGGTGGTGGTGGTGGTGGTGGTGGCGGCGGCGGCGGCGGCGGCGGCGGTGGCGGTGGCAGTGGCAGTGGTGGTGGTCGTCGTCGTTGTCGTCGTCGTTGTCGTCGTTGTCGTAGTCGTCGTCGTAGGGCCAGATGGTTGTACCGTAGGTTTACTCGTAAGATTCAGCTCTTCTTGTAACACTGACAGTGATGGCGAAGGTGCCAGCATACTGGTGTGTTTAAGCAATGCCTCTCTTTCCTGCCCCCTCGCCATAAAACCTTTCCTCCTCGGTTCATGTCATGTCGGATTTTTTTTTGTTGGGCCCTCTTCTCTCGTCCTGTGTCACTTGGGCCATTCCCCCCTTGCAATTACATACCAGCGTCTTGAGTGCCTGCAGGGAGGCACCTACGTTTATGCGTCAGCCATGCTGAAATTACTCCATTGCACTTAGATGTACCATGAGTCAGCGTTTCAGGCAGTTATAAGTTCATTTGTCACCCTGTACCAAGCTTTCTTGTTCAACAGGTTCCAGATGGTGCTGGCACTTGGACTTTCCCAAGACATCCCCAAACAATCCCTGTGCAATGCCTTATGTGGACCCCCATGGTACCCTTATAATCCCCATACCGCCTTAAGGTCGCTGGGGCACACCTGTTTTCAGAACTTCCGATATCTCTCAACGCTGGGCCTACACCAATGAGGCCTAATAAGTTTTCAAGGAGCTTTAATAAGCCCTAACATTCTCCAGAATCCCTACTCAGGCCTTGGTTTGTGGCGCCCATGTACTGTAGGGGCCATAGTAGCCGCATGATTATGGTTCTGAGGACAACGCATGCGCACAAAGTTTTCTGGTTTCCGGCTGATTGGCTCGAACCGTTGTATATGCCTGTATGGAGGGTTGTAAAGATGATGCCCACTTTGAAGCTTAGAAGTCTTGCGCCTCCCCCACACACCCACTGCCTCACTACAGCTCGAGCCGTTTTCCGAATTTCCCTTATCCATAGGCAACTCTCATAGTTCTTTGAGATGCGACTCCCAGTTGAAAGGATTTCTGGGACATCATGGACCTCCTGGATGACAAGATCCTGGACAACTCGGCAGGACGGGATGCAAGCATGACGCAAGTGCAAGGCTTCCCAGAAGGAGAGGATTCGGGGTGTCGGGGCCCCAAAACCGAAAGCCAGGTAAACCCCTAAACCGTAATTCCCTAGACTGCCGAAACCCGTGACCCCGTGACACCTACACCGCTACGGCCCTGCCTGACCAGGTTTGGGTTCAGCGCTAGAATTACCACGGGACCCCCAATATGCACCCCCCAAACTCATCCCCAAACCTGTAAGCCCTAAGCCATTTGAGTTTATGGGTGCTTTCGTGAGGGCTGCACCAGGTATCTTCCAGTCTGGCGGAAGTGGCGCCATGGGCTACTGGTCTTTTGCAGATGTGCGGATTTCCAGGAATTAGGAATCCTTGAAAGGGGGTTAGAGGGTTACAAAGTGGGCTTAGTTAAGGATTATGTTTATAGATTAGGAGTCCCTTTTTGGCGGTCCCCATAAGGAGGATGATAATCTTTTGCGATGTAGAAGAGGGACCTTCATTTTTTTCTCCAGAAGCTCACTTCTGTCCAGGTCGTGTAGATGTCTTGACGGGTTGTAAGTGGAGAGTACATATGGTCCCCCTTAAGTGGATAGAATATGGCTTCGGGTATAAGATAATGAGATTCCCATATACCCCATATTCTATCTACTTAATGAGGAATATAGAGTGTTAAAGGGATTCTACAAGAAAAACGTGTTGAACTGCGGGATGGTTCTATTCTCGCAGCTTAGGATGGTAGAAAGGTCCAGAGTTTAGGGTTTAGGCCTTGGGTTTAGACCTTTTAGCCCTATGCGTTGTATTCAACCAGCGCTTCTTCTTTACAACCTGGACAGAGTGCTGGACATGCTGCAGGAGTTTTTGAAGGTTGGGTGGCCACATGACCCTTTGGTCATGTGCAGTTTTTTGTGGATGGCATATGGAATGTCAGGGAGACCTCCTGCAGCACGTTTTAAATAGTGGTAGTTTCCTCCCAAAGTAGGGGGACCCCAACATAGACCCCAAATATCCCCAAATACTATGATCCTTGTTCTGAAATACACCCCAAAAAGTACCCCTAATTTTGGGAAACTCGCAAGCATACTTTGGGTCAGCTTTAGGCGCAAAAAGCCATGATTATTATCCAAGTAATCTTCATGAATACTTTGCTTCCTGAGTTCCCCAACCTCCAAGAAGAACTTCTCCTTTCAGCGGCTTCGGGTCTATAGAGTTTAGGGGCTTATCCATATGGGTGGTTGTCCAAATTATGGTCCCTTCTTGGGTACCCTAAATATTAGGTGCCATATTATAATAGGGACCCAAAAGGGGACCATAATTTTGACAACCAACCATATAGGCTTTCTAGTATCCCTTCACTTCACCCATTTGCTCCCGACCCCTCAGCCGGAAATTATATTTCTTAATGCAATGTAGGCCCTGCACTTTCGTTAGGATCCCCAGAAATCCCTCGGATTTTAAAGGGCCCCCTCCTTGCAGAAAGCCCGCTCATGACCAAAGGCAACCAGCCAGCGCCCCTCCCCGTGAGCATCGAGTACGTGGAGTTCTCCGGAGCTGGCGCAGTAGCTCACTTGCAGATGCAAGGACCCATTCCTAAAGGGTCCAAGGACCCAAATAATAGGGTTTTGGGCCCAAGTACTATAATATCAATGGTATTTGGGCCCTAAAGCCTAAAGCCCCATTACTTGGGTCCTTGGACCCTTAGGGATTTAGGCGGCTCTTAGGAGTCACATACAGCTAGTGTAGAGATTGATAAGGCATATTTAGGGATGCTCTTATAGGGCTTTGCTGAGATGAATTTGAAGGTTCCAGGGAGTTGGAGCATAGCGGCAGCTCATCGCCGGACATTGAAACCCTTACAACAACAGAGCCACCTAGAATTTGGAACCCTAAACCCAAATTCCAAAGGTAGTATGAACGTTTTTCAGTCCCCCTTCTGTCGTCCAAGTTTCTTAGGCCTTAAGCTCTCGGTATCTCAACATAACCGAAGGGCCCTGTTTTGCCGTGGCTTACGTTTTTTTGGGATGAAGGGCTACGTAGTGCGATTTTCAAACTTACTTTAGCAGCATGCTTTTCATTCGGTTTGCTTCTTTCACCCCGCTCGCAAATTTCTATGTGCCTGCCGGTATGGGAAGTCTCATGCTAGAAGGGTATCTCTAAAATCTCAACTTCCTCTCTGCTCAGAAGCCTTACCAGCCCTGAACGCTGAATCTCAAATGCAGCGCACAAAGCTAGAAATCCAACCCCAGTCCCTAGACTTGACACTTGAAACCCGGACCCCCAAAAGCACAACCCTTTATGCCTAAACTGTAAACCCCATATCCTTAAAGCTTAAGCACTAAACCCTCATCCTTCATCCCTAGTCCATGGATCCGGAATTCCTAATCCAAGAATCAGAAAACTCAAAACCTAACTCCCCGAAACCCAGAGCAAGGGGGCTTAAATCGAAACCCTGACGCCTAACCCTAGACCCCCCAAACCCTGAACCCTAAACCCTAAAAGTAGTTTCCATTTTATTGTCCATTCTCCCTATATAACCACAAAATACTAGTAGTTGCCATTCTCTTTTCCATTATCCCAATATAACCCCCCCTAAACCCTAAATCCTAAACCCCTAAACCCTAAACCCTAGACCCTTTTCAACCCAGACTCTGGTCCACGGTAACCCTAGACCCTAAACCCCTAAACCCCTAAACCCTGACCCCTTGGACTCAGGCGGCGGCTCCTGCTGCGGCGGCCGCCCCCGCGGCCTCCTCAGGCTGCTGGGCATCTGCTGTAGGGTTTAGGTTTTAGGGGTTTATGGTTTAGGGCTTTTTTCGGGCTCCCAACAACCCAAAAGTAGGTAATATCTATGGGCTTGAGGGTCCAAAGTATGTATTATTTACACAATTTATGGTCTCAAGTTGGTATGTTCTGAACCCTTTAGGGTCCGAAGTCGGTCGACTTACAGACTTTAGGATCCAAAATTTACAGGGTGTAGGGTTCAAAGCAGGTATCACTTGTAGACGTGGAGCCCCGAAGTTTTGAAAGAAGGGAAACTGGGGCATCTGGTGTCTAGGGGTTTAGGTTCTAGCTAGGGGATCTCCGTTATTTATGGATGTGTAGTCTTGAGAGTCTAGTAATTAGTGGAGAGACAGACAGAAGAGAACATGGAAAATAGAATGTACACCGGGACTACATGAGTTCCTAAACTCTTTAAAGGGGCTTATATACGGGATTATACAGGAGACCACCATGAGGGCTGCTAAGGGGGATACGAGGAGTTTAGACGACAGCTCACGTGATGGTTTATAGGGTTTAGGGCTAGGTCGGGGAAATCCAAGTCATGAAAAGCTCGTACCATATGGCCTCGTACAATTATTCATATTGTTATCAGTATTTTCCATAGACAGCACTAGTGTGTCGCAATGTGTCTGCCTAGGTTTTTAGGGTGAAAAGGGTGAAGCGATGTGGGATGATGGCTTAGTGACTTAGTGTTCAGTATTCAGGGTTTGTTTGTCAAGAGGGGGTTCCAAAGGAACCCCCAAGATGTGTTTGCACTATCACGGAAGTATGGGCGGTTCTTCCGTGATTATTGGGGGGACTGTATATAATCAAGAAGTGTGGGGTTTTGTAATGGGTCATGGAAAGGGAGTAGAAGTTCAGTTTTTTAGCACTTCTCCAGGAGGTTCCGGTTCCCTCTCCGTAGATCAGGGGACCCCCAGTTTAAGGTTGGGGGCAGGGGACCCCTTTTTCCTGCAAACAAGGCGTAGTAGAACGTGTATATGGGCAGTGGAAGAAATGGAAGACTGGGCCTTTCCTTCTGTATTTGCTTATGCAACTTTAAAAAGCCCAACTGCAGCTGATCGGAATCCTATTGTGATTGTCGTTTTTCTTTAGTGCTTTGGACTTCTGTGCTTCACGGTCTAGCGGTCGTTGCTTTATGATAGCAACTTTGGTATGCGCCTGTTACTCGAGGGTGCTGGGCCTAAGGTTAAGGGCTTGTGGTCAGGCTGTTTCACTTGCACCACACAAAGAAACTTTACGCTATAAATCCTAAGGCAAAACATAGACGAAAATGGCAAGCTCTGCAGCAAAACCTTGCTGGGAACCCTGCCTCCTGAACAGAGGAGCAAGATAGCTTCTAGAATGTCCTTAAAGAGGATGTCCAGTATCCCAGAATCCTCATAATCATTCTTAAGGTGCCTCCTACAAACCTTGAAGCCCATAAACGCAAGCATCTAAACCCTAAACCTCCGGAAGTTCCCGTACATGAGCTGAGGAGAGATGCTGGTGGACCGCTCAGACGAGCGCTACAAGGAGCCGGGGATCAGTTGGGCGGTTCATCAGAGCAGGGGTTCATACAGGGCCTAAATAAGTAGCAACATCATGATGAGGTTTCTGCGTACGCTATACCAGAAGATGCTATAATGTTTGTTGTAAGGATCCCAAATAGGTACCCTCATTTTCTGGAAGCCCTAAACCCCAGAACTCCCTATATAACCGCCAGAAAGGTCCTTTCAAGCGACTCCAGTTCTTAGGAAACCCGCATATGCGGATGATGAGGAAGCTAGACCGTTTTTGCTTAAGGATCATACGCCGGAATTGGGAGTAACTCCCGGTTTAGGATTTAGGGGCGGCGTAGGGTCTAGGGTTACTTAGGATTTCTTTTGGAGGTTTTTGTAGTACGGATTACAGTCTATTGGGGTCTATGTTGAGGCCGCCCCTGTATGAAAACTGCTAATGGGCTGCGTCTGCTGTTTCGTGAGGCACTTTTAAGGGATTTCGTGAATTGCATAGCAAGGTTTACACATCGTCGTTCGAGTCTTAGGGGGTGCATGCGGGGTATTGTTTCGCAACCCTAGATCCTAAAACCTAAACGTTTCTTACGCCTTAAGCTTTCACTTCAGCCTGGCATTAATACTTAAGAGACCCCCCTTTCCGAAACGAAGACGCAAGCCTGAAAAGGTTCCTGTGAAGCCCACGGTCCTCTGAGACTAGGGCTCCATGGCATTCCATGTTGATTTGGGCCCTGGTACTCTTCTGTAGCTCTGAAGGTTCAAGGTTTACAGCGGTTTGGGTCTTACTAATAAAACTTTCCAGTCCCTCTCAGCAAGCCCTATAACCCCGAACCCTATAAACCCTATCCAAAGGCAGAACAGGAATGATGAAGTCTGCTGGCCCACTGAGTATGCAGTTTAGCGTTTAGGGTGCAAACTTTTACTGGGACCTTTACCCTGTAACCCATCTCGGTATTCGTTGTCGGTGCGGCTGGTTACGGCAAGCGGGATGGAAGGAATCCTGAGGCCTCAAAGGGTGTACGGCTGGTATGGCTTGGAAGTGTCTGGCTTGCTCCCCCTACTGGAGGTTCATGGATACGTTTAAGTAAGCCTAAAGGCATAAAGGCAGGGTAGCTACCCGAAGCAGGATCCCTAAGCCGCAGCTCCAATCAGGGAACGCTATCCAGGGGACCCTTGCGGCAAACCTTGATTCCAAGGGAGCATGGCAACAATCTCCAGCTTACTTACAGGCAGTATTCTTCAAACCGGCATGTTTCTACTGGATCCCCTCCAAGGGGCACTGTGTATCTTGTACCAGACCCTTCCATGATGCTCTTAGTCTGCTCTTAGTGCGCTGTAGCCTCTCCCAATAAACTCTGCAACTACTGCATAACACCCGAAGATCCCAGACCTTGCAGCCCAAAACATCCCAAAGCCCTTACTTAAGCCCTCTCCCACCTCTGCCTCTCCAGCGTTCCTTCTTCTCAGGATCTGCCAAAGGACGCCACCATCCGGGAGTGACCTGGCAAACAATGTAGAAGCCTGACTAGTCAGCGATATGGAAAATCAAATGGAGACTGAAATGCAAACTCTTGTTGTATAGAGTTCCCAAAAGGTTTTCTAGTTGTTGCAGCTCCTGCAGTACAGTATCCCAGACTGCCCATATGATCGGAACACGACCCCCCAAACCAATGCCAACATTAGACAGTCGATTTTGGGGTCCCCAGAATAAGGTGGAAACCACCAAATCTCGCAGATTGGTAATTATCATTGGCACGTTCATCAGGTCCTACAAGCCCAAACAAGCTGTTTGGAGAGCTCTCCCCTCTCATATTACTATTACATACCTTAAACCCTAAACCTTAAACCCTAAAACCCTAGCCCTTAAACCTTAAAACCCTAAACCTTAAAACCGTAGACCTTAGAATTTGGGAGATACATGGTCTGATCCCTAAGCTCCTCTCCCTTCTCATGATCCCAAATTCCCAAATGAGGTATAGGCTAAACTCCTTAAGCTAGGATTATACATAGAATTATATAGGGGAGTATTATAAGTTATAAGGGTTAATAAAGGGCATACTAGGAGTTTAGACATGGCTGAAATGGGTAGTTCGCAAAACTAGGGTGCCATTTTGGTACCCTTAGATATTAGGTGCCTCAATATACGTGATCCATAACCAAAAGGGGCCCATAGCTTTCAGAAGAACCCAAATCCTCATCCCTTCCTTAACCCTAAACCTTAGACCTTAAACCAAGACCCATTTAATGCTTCAAGCCCCATCTTCCGGGGTGAGCTCAATATTGGTTCGGGGCTTTGAGACGCATAAGCAAGAAGGGGTCAAAAATTGCAGGTTGGGGGGCTGAGATTCCTTCCCTAAGGCTCTAAGAACTTATAACATAAGGCCTTGTTGTTGCCCAAAAAGATCATACTGTAGGTGGACCCCCCACCCAGTAACAGTCTATATTAGGGGACCTATTAAGGGCTATATATAATTATGTTATAAATATTATCCAACTGTTACTGGGTAGGGGCAGCACCCAAATCATAATTGCTTCCCTAAGGCTCTAAGGACTCATAACATAAGGCCTTGTTGGGGCCCAAAACCCTAAACCCTAAACCCCTAAACCCCTAAAAGACCATACTATAAAAGGCTTTTGGGCTATTTTGAGCCTTCTGGGGCTTCAAAGGAGCAGGGGATTTGTCCCCCTCCGAAGCCTGAAGATGGTCCTGGTGCAGCAGGCAGTAAACCTTAACGTAAGCTGGGTTGCCGTTAAGGAACTTAGTTGAAGTTGCTATATTCTGGGTATATAGTAGATAGTATTATGGGTATATAGTAAATAGTAAGGGCTCCTTATTGTAGTAACTTAGTTTGAGTTCCTGGACCGTAACCCAGTAAAGCAACAGAGTCTTCTGGGCTATACCACCCCTAATCACTGAAGGCAAGTGGGCTAAGGAAAATTTAGGGCTCACTCAAAATAAGCAGACACTGAAGTATAGCATTTAAAAGAAGTGGAGCTGGTTTTGAGAAATGTCCGAAGTGTGCAAGCCCAAAAGCAGCAAGGTACAAGATTCCAGTTGCACCTGCCACCTATGCCCCCGCGGCTGTCGAAGGCGGCATTGGATGCTGAAGCAGGGTTGTATCAGGCAACCCGAAAAAAAGGCAACACCTCTTGCTTCGGGAAGGCTACTCGGATTCTTACAATGATTTGAGACACCTTTCTGATTCACAGGCTGACCTGCTGGGTTGCTGGGTGCTTGTCTTGGTGGGACCTTATAGATAGAATATGGCTTTGGGTAATGCTATAATAAGATCCCCAAATATCCCATATTCTATCTACTTAAAGGGGACTATATGTGAAGGATCGTGCGCATTGGGGTTGTGGCCACAGTGAAACATAAAGCCCTAAATCTGACAGGGTCTCGGCAAATGAAGGCTTTTGGTTACTGGGGGTCAGTAGTCAGTAGGGAGTAAGGGAATATACTTCCCATATGACCCCTGATATAATCCCTTTATGATATATTCCCTCATTTCTTATTACTCCACAGCAAGTCAGGGTTCAGGACCTTCCGTGTATCCTCTTTCACGGTCTCTTTTAAGAGCAAGCCTGCCTGAGAAGGGGTTTTAATGACGTTTTCAAAAAAGCTTGGATGTATAGGCCCCCATGAAAGCAGATAGATAGAATATGGGGTATATGGGGATCCTAGTATAATACACCCAAAGCCATCTTCTATCTATCACTTATGTGGGACAATGCCTTTTCGGCCGTTTGGATTTCAGGCAAAGTTGGCTTCAGACAGGCGCTTGGATCGTTCCAAGATTTCAAATGTGAGGGTTTCCCAGAATATGAGGGTTTCCCAAAATTGGGGGTACCATTTGAGGGGTCCCATAACAAGGATTAGTATTTGGGTCTATATATACTATGGGCCGGGCCTTGAAGTCACATGTTTGACATTCTTGACAGTCATGCGCACAGTTCCACGGCACCTTACTGAACATTCCTAAGCGCAATCCATCACCTTGACATACCTTGACGAGTATCTATCCTCTATCATATATCCCCACCCTGTCATCCCAGTTACCTCCAGTTTTATGGGTTATGTCTATTCGCTTGGGAATAACTACTACTCAGCTGCAGGTATTGGGTCTACAGGACAATAGCTATACACAAATGCAGGTCAAATAAAACCTTGTTGACTCATGTATGTGTGTTACTATTAAACTGCAGGTATTTGGTAGTTTCCCAAAATAGGGGGACCCTAATATAGACCCCAAAATACTATAGTCCTTATTATAGGGACCCCCAAAAAGGTACCCCCAATTTTGGGAAACCCCCATTTGGGGTTGCAGGAGAGCCATTATCCTTCAGCACTGATGACCAGGCCTCCGGGGAGCCCTCGCCAGCATGCCGGAGCCGGCAGCACACGATGGCCCGCGCTACATGGGGTGCCTCTTGCTGGATGCGGGATGGTTGGCTAGATAAACCCTTAACCATGGAATTCTACCTTGAAAGTAAAAATCATTGTTGGTCAATTCTTGCCGACTTTTAGGGTATGACAGCTCATTTATGGGGGCTTCACTTGGTTTGCTAGATAGGGGTTCAGAGTTCGGGAAGAATCGCCTAGGGCTTTTTAGGGCTGCCAACTGGAATTGTCAAGGGATGCGGGCTAGTTCTCTAGGGTTGTGCCATAAAGGCCTGTAAGGAAATCCTGACATGTCTTTGGGATTCGGATCCCCAACATGCGGAGGCTGATTTTGCCTCATGTTGGATTTTTGCGAGTTCAGGATGTTTTGGGCGTTCGAGGGATCATCCCATAAACAGAAAGTATGGGACTTGTAGCCATGCTTAGCCCCTTGATGACCCACCAATCATTGATGCCTCCCAGTAGGGTTTTCGGTCCCCTTTCATAGCGACAAGCAGTTGAGGCCAAGTTCTTTGAACGAGGCCACCATCCGTGATATGCTGGCAAACTTCAAGCCCCTTGGGCTTGACAACAACTTGGGTCGAGGGTGGCCAGTGGCTAGCCTTGGGTGGTTCTGGGCTGGGAAAGTGCGATTCGGGGCTGAAAGGCACGGTCTTCCCGCACCAGATGCAAGATAGAAGAAAAGGGAGGATACGTGTGGCTTTTTAAGCTCAATGTGTACCTGCTTAAGGCTTAGTGTACGTTTAGGGGCCTTGTCTCTAGCGAAAAGGCCTATCTGGAAACGGAACATTGGACTGCTGAACAAGGTTTCTTGGGCTAGGAGTGCTGCAGACCTCTACCCACACCCCCTAAAGGATCCAAAAATGGAACCCCCCACAATGAACCCAGTACTATGTTAGGGAAACTACGGGGTTATTAGGGGGTCCATTTTTGTGGATCCTTAGGGGGGTGTGGGTAGGGGTTCCATCAGCGAGGTCCCTGAGCCCCGAGTCAGTACTCTGCGAGGCCTGAGTGTAGATTGGACTTCTTGGTTGCACCATGAATCGCTGTCCCTGACCCTATAAACCCTGAGTCCCTGAATTCCCAGAGTTGTGGAGTTTGGGCATTAGACTGCCACCCAGAAATATGCATTGGATTCTCACCCAACAATGCACAAGCAACGCCCAAAACCAAGGAACGGCAAGCTGCTCCCTATGAAAGATGCCTACAAGCTTGCCATTGATGCCTTCGACATCTTGGTGAAGCATAAGACCTTGGGGAGAGTGCCCCTCGCTTTGCATTTGCAGTGGCCCGCACGGGGACTGTCCTGCAGAGTGGTTCAAATTTGGGTACCTACAAGGCTCTATATTAGTTTCCCAAAGCGTGAAGGACTGCCCTGTAGAGTAGTATAGTTTGGGTCCCAACAGGGCCATCCATCAGTTTTCCCCCAATTTGGGCAACAGGCTTGCAGGCAAAGCCTGATGTATTTCCACCCCATTGTGCATTCAAATGATCATACAGGAGGAGGTAAGACGAGTGGTGGTGGTAGTGAGAGTCATCCTTCTGACAGTGAGCCCCTGTGTTCCCGGCCAAGCAGGTTACTTGGAGTTTCCGAGTAACTCTAACTTACTCACGCCTGTACTCCTATATAGCTACGTTTGAGTGGCCTAGGTTTCCGACTGTTGCAATTCGGTTATAAGTGCCAGTCTAATTGAGGCTTAATTTCCTTGAGCGCCTGACAGTAGAGGACCTATAGCTGGACTTGAGGAAAATCCCTTGAAAGTAGCCATCGCGGATAGGATCGAGCCGTAGAAAAACTATCGCTCTCTGTTGCTGTGCTTGGCCCCCAGAAACTTCTAACAATGAATCGTCCTATGATGCATACTGGTACTATCTAGGAAAACTGTTTACTAGGTTGGGAGGAGATGATCTGCATGGCTAGTATCAGACATGCTTGTACGGGCCCTGTAGCTGTTGCTGCTGAACATCGCCACGGCAATCGCTTTGCGCCTCCTTTTCTAAAGACTGAAACGTAAACTCCTAACCCTCATTGATTGAAATTGAAAGGGCTTCCTAATGGAAATTCCGACCCAGTGCTCATTAGTGCTCCGATGCACTTTCCGGGCATTTCCCTTATCCCCAAGAATATACAGGGGTTCAGTCGGGGCTCAGGTTTAAGGGGTGATATTACCCCAGCAATGGAGAATCAAACGGAAAAGAAAATGGCAAATGATATCGATCGTGGGGTCTGTATGGATATATCCCACATTCGTAGAATTGCCGTACTGCACAGCAAATCTCCCAAAAAAGGTCCAAAATTAGCCTATTGAAATGGAACTCTCACAAGCCTAAAGCCTTGAATCTTCGAATCCAAGGCCTTCATCCTAAACCTACCCACACCTCCCCCCCCATTTTCCCGCAGCATCTTCATGTTACGTGCGCATCCAAGGTCATAGCATCCGTACAAATACTTCCACAACTGCAAGATTACTGTTATTTACAGAAAAACAAGATACTAGCGAATGCATGCCGGCACCCATAACAACGTTCACCGATCATAACGGTCACTTCGACCACATTCACAACCACCAAAACATTGCAATAC
>CAJNIZ010044466.1:26917-49963 GCA_905231905.1 Symbiodinium pilosum
TACTGCCCACACTCTGCAACAGTTGGATAACATTTATGATATAGTTGCGTATATATGTACATATATATATATACATATATACAGAGAGTCTCCGGGGGGTCGAGCATTGATGCCAACATTCTTCGATCATGGCAAACACGTCTTGAGCGCATGGAGACGGCCATAGCCGCGATTATAGAGAAGCTGTAAATTTGACCTGACAGCCAATGTGCTTCGACGCCAAACTCTCGAAGTCCGTGGACCACCTAATTTAGACTGTTACAGGGTGGGGGCAGTACCCAATCCGTCCCTCATACATTTTTTTGAGGTTCCTCTTCAATGGCGACTTCGTGGACCGCGGTCCCTGGAGCAACTGGGCGTCAGTCCCTAAACCTTAAACCCTAAGGTATGCTTTTCCCACTTTAGATTGGGCTTCGGGTTGGTTGTTTATGAATCTCGGCGAGTTCTTTTTAGCGAAGGTGTCCTTCATGCGGCGCGCTTGGGAAGTTTAATGGGTCCGCATTATCATTGGTTCCCCTACCACCCCCTCTATACTGCCTCCCTAGGTTCCCCCCCAATAAGTGAATTACGGGGGAACTTAGGGGGGGGGGTAGTATTGAGGGGGGTAATAGGGGAACCCATGAAAGGCTGTCCTGGTCTTTTGCCCATTAGGGTGGTCATGTTGGTGCAAAGCCAAGGAAACATGCGGGTAATTCCCAAAACTAGTGTCCCAATTGGATACACCAAATATTGGGCGCCGCAATAGAATTCAGAACCAAAAGGTGCCCATATTTTCCAGAAGGGCCCATGTGCTTAAAAAAAAACACTGTTGTGTTAATGAGGACTGCAGTAATAACACAAGGAGTGCTGTCGTCAGTGCTGTTTCATCGTTGACTTTGTGTTTTATTTCGTTCATGCTCTGGTCGTGGTCTTGATTCCCAGTAGTATGCTCACTGCATCCTTTGAATACTGCCAAATCTCTGGACTACCATAGCTGCCCAAACGTCATATGTCAGGTGTTGAGGTTATGTTCACCATCCTGGCGTTCAAGGCTGGCTCCATGGTTCTTGCCAGACGTGTCTGTTCGGGCATGCTTGAAATGAGTCAAAGCGCGTTGTCAGCCTTTGAAATTTGACGTAGACAGCGTAGGCCTGAACTCAATCAGAGCAGCGGGCAAAGGGACTTGCATTCCTCATAGTCTTCACGAGGCTGCCGTAGCAAGTTTTGCTTCCAGATCCGCCAACTAAGTGATAGTCTAGGTAGCTGTACAGACGAACGCCACGGCAAGAGGCCAGATTATTTCTAGAGAAAGCTTGGCTGTCTTCTGCCTGGCTGTTAGGACTTTAACTTTTTGTGCTTCCTACGTTCTATAGTAAGGAGGCAAAAGTTTACCTTTAAGAGGGTTCGAAAGACAGCTAAGCAAGGAGCTGCCAAGCAACACCTGCGGTAGCCGTTCCTTGAATTCTTTCTATGTCTTTGCGTTACCTGTCTACTGCGGATTCACATTTTTGATCTTTTACATGTTCTGGTGGTGACCTAGAGGGACTCGAGGGACGTGGCTTGCTGCCGCGAGCAAGAGGTCACAGGAGCAGCCTCCTCCCATGTCACTAACGAACTTAGTTCTACAACTTCCATCCTCTTCGAAGGCATAATGGAGGAGATCCAGCTTTATAGCACCCTCTTAAGCAGTTTAGTTTCATTTGGGCCTACAGGGCCCGCTGGCCCTCCAAGAAGGGGTTTAGGCTAGATCTTGACATCGTACAATCAAACTTGAATGCAAGTTCCGGACATCATAGTTCAACAATGCCGCCAAGTAGGCCCCAAATAAGCAGGGCAAATGCGACAAACATGCAAGGCTTGAGGGAAAGCCAACATAACCTTAAACCCCAAATCCATGAAAGACCTTACCACACCTGGATCATTACTCTCTGATTTCTGCTAATCATAGGAATCCTATGAGGTAAAGTCCCTACACTGACTTTTTTACAAGCTCATAAACGCCTATATACCCCTACATGCTCATATACCCCAATGTATCCCAAAATATACATGCCCGAAAGCTGTAGACCCAAAAGCTACCAAGCAACAGGTGTGGCAGCCAAATGCTGCTCCCTGGTAGCACTGCAGGTCTCATTTCTACATCAGGAACCGGGCAATTTTTCACGACATCACCCGACCTCATTTCAGGGTTATATTATATAGGACATTGTGGTATATTATCTATAGGGGTTATATTGGAGTTATATTGGTATAATTCTGTTGGGGTTATATTAGGGTTATATTGCAAATTGTTCAGACAGCAACCCCAGGTCGGCTTAATTTCAGGTTCTGAATGTATCAACCCTTTCACACGAACATGAAAAACCCTTGCACCTTTGTGTTAGGTAATGGTAAATCGTTATACAAGGTCTCTGATTGGACTATTCAATATGTAGGGTGGGAGGGGGTGTTGAATATTAGAATCTGCGGCCAGAATGCTGGTAATCATTTAGGCGTCTACGGTACCTCATTACCTCCAACTTAAAGGATATGCCTACTTAGAGCTACTTGGAGCCGGGGGATTTTTTCCTGAGGCTTCTGTTGAGCGCTCTCTAGGGAGCTTTGGTTTGGGAGTAAGTGAAATCTGTCCCTGCTTGAGGGGGCCGACCCATAAGGCTGCCACTTCGTGCTTCTGGTGTAGCTTACTGTATAATATACTCTATAGAATCCCTATAAACCCTAGTAGTTTCCATTTTCTTTTCCATTATCCCTATATAGCCCCAATATAACCCCAATATAACCCTGGAGAATCATGGCAGGTCAGCGCCCTCGGAGCCAGCATGAAGTTTCTTTAATGCCGGTCGCAATAGCTACTAACATTACTGTTTCCTTACAACCCTTACATCGTTTTGGTATGAAGAACCCCTTGTAGCCTCTAGCCTGATATGGTTTACTGTACCCCATGATCAATCAGAACGCCACTTTGCCTGGACTGCCGCTACTCGATACTAGAAGTTTAGCACGCGAAAGCTTGGGATAATCTCTTGCGCGTCTTGAAGTTCTACAATGGCCAATACTTCAATGATGCAGTCCTACATCTTAATCGAAAGCCCTGATAGTAGGAATGCAGGGCAACGGGGTCGTGATCTTGTCTCCAAGTGACCTAGTGAATACTGCGGACGGGGCCGAGCGAGATTTTTGAGCCTTGAACACCTAGCGCTTAAGGACGAATGGAAGGGTTCAAGATCTAGCGTTGCTTTTGGCCATGGGGCTCACGTCTGTCAAGGCTACCTAGGTTGGGCCCTATACTCTCGAGACGGTACTTACTTTGGGCTATGTGGAGCCCTTGGGTTCCAGTGCACAATGTTTTGAAAAAACCTAAGCCTTTCATTCGAACCGAATCTCTCCAAGGTCCACATGAACCGTGGCAATCATGAAGCCGAGTCCTAGAAAGCAAAGGTTGTCAGGTCCCTTTTTGGGTCCCCTAAATTAGGCCCCGTATTAGGCCCCGTATTATAATAGGGACCTAAAAAAGGGACCATAATTTTGACAATCCCCCAAAGGGTTCCACAACTGTGATCACAGTCTGGGGACGGTATAGGGCTTCGGGGTTTGGAGTTCCCAGACCCCCTAGAGGATCCAAAAAATGAAGCCCCTAATAATCCCCTAGGTTCCCTAATGTAGTACTGGGTTCATGTTGGGGGGGTTCCATTTTTTGGGATCCTTTAGGGGGTCTGGGTTTAGGGAAAAGCGGTTTAAGTTCCCGGCGTTAGGGTTTGGAGGTAGGGAAAGTTGGTTTTTGTCTTTGGAGGAAAGCGGTTTTGGTTAGGAGCTTTGGGTGTAGGTACAGACGCCCAGCAAGGCTCGCCGAGGTATAGGGGGAAACTGTAGTCCAAAACGGACCCTTCTGACGACAGAGTCCAAGAATCAAGCTCCTGAGATTTAGGTTTGAAGCTATGATACAACGAACAATGAACTAAAGGGTATGATACTGCGACGATTACCAGTACTAGCACCGTTTCTAGTGCTATTATTTTGCTCATTATAAAAGCTTCATTGGCGAAGCCCGGGGCAGGTTGAGCAGGAACTCAGTTCTCAACATCCCACAGACCACGCTGCCCCTTGATGTAGACCCGTGATGAATAATGAGCCCGCTCCTTTTCAGGGCCTCAGCTTTAGGATCCTTATCATAATCCCTATTGAGGATAAGCAAAAAACCTCAAAGTTTGTTATATAAAGGACTGTACATGTAGGGGTTCTTAAGGCAGATGTTAGGAGTTTAAACTATGGCTAACAATGCCCTTTGCCAGGGAAATTATGCTCAGCACTGTAATTTCCTGCCCTGGACCAAGTGCTTGAGTTTCCACATGCAAGTTCGACCTGCAGACCGTTTACTCATTACCAATATAATGGGACATTGCTTGATAGCATCCCAACAATGGAGAACCAGCTGGACAAACAAAGGAAACTGGGGTTATACTGGGGCTTTATGGGGATAGTTGCCAATTTTATGGTCATGTAGAATTTTGCTAGGGGCATGTATAGGGGACTTCAAATGGATCCAAGCTGATATTGGCAAAAATTGAGGCCCCTACAGTAGGTAGCATTTAACCTTGGACCTGTAGAACCCATAGGCCATCTTAGGCCCTAAACTAAACCCTAAACCTACGATGAATGAAAGGTTAACCTTCCTGGGGCCAAGGAACTTGAAAGCCAGGTGTCTGAGGTTTAGGGTTTTAGGGTTTAGGGTTTAGGGTTTAGGTCTCAACCTGAAACCAAAGCCTAAGCCGCTCAAACACTAAAAGCCCAAAGTTTACGGCTTAGGGTGAAGTACCAAACCCCTACACCCTCAGGTGTATTCCCCTTGCACCACGAACTCCTTTCAGCCACAAGCCGTGAAAGGACTAAAGGAATAAATGCGTAAACCCCCTCGGTAGGGGACACTAGCGTTTCGTTATATGGTAGTTTAACAAAACAGGGGGACCCCAATATAGACCCGAATATACTATAGTCCTTATTATAACAGCCCCCAAAAACCCTAAATTTAGGGAAGCTCCCACATACCTACCTAGTTGAGCCCAGGAAATGGCCAACCACTTCTACGGTTTCTTCGGCGAGCTTGAGGCCTTAAGGTCTAGGGGTTAGGGTTTAGGGATTATATTGGGGTTATGTTGGATTATGGAAAAGAAAATGGAAACTAGGGTTTAGGGTTTACGGTTATAGTCCCCCCTTAAGTAGATGGAATATGGCTTTGGGTATATTAGAACAAGATCCCCATATACACCATATTCTATCTACTTAAGGGGGGCTATAGGGGTTAGGGTTTACGGGCGTGGACGGACAGGCCTGGGATGTTAAGGGCTCCTTGGAGGGTCAGGGACTTCAGAAGTATTGGGGTTTAGGCCAAATAGGGTTTTCCGAAATTAGGGGTACCATTTTGGGGGTCCCCGTAATAAGGTTTGTAGCATTTTGGGGTCTATACTGTATTCTGGTACCCTTATTTAGGGAACCTACCAAATACTGACTTCAGTTATCCCGACCAGTAGGCGGCACCAAGGCCGCTGGGCTCATCAGAAGGAGACCTTCGCCCAATCCCTCCCGGACCCCTCAAACATACTATAGTAGTTTCCATTCTGTTTTCCATTATCCCAATATCTCGTGTGTAGGGATTCCAAGTCGAAGTTACAGCTACAAGCTTCAGGGTTGAGGGTTTAGGGATTAGGGCCTTTTGAACAGGTCAAGTACGAGAAGCGCATGACGGAGCTCTTCGCTGAGATCTTCCGTGCCACGCCGCTGTGCCACGTGATCAACAACGAGGCATGTGCCCTAATGTAGACCCCTGATTAATAAACCCCCTCCCCTTAATAGTGATTATAATAGAGACCCTAAACCCTAAACCTAACATTAAGGCCCTTAAAAGGAGGGGTTTGTTAAGCACGCGTGCTCGCAGGGGGCGAGCTGCACAGGGGTGGCTTGACAGTGCAGCAGCATGTCAGCACATGAGCTGCTTCCCAGGTTTGAGAACTGCTGCGATATACTGGACTACTATATTTCCATATTACTTCACTACTATTACAATAAAGTAGTTTCCATGCTCTTTTCCATTATCCCTGTCTTACCCCTATACTTTTATGCGACTAAAATAGGGTTCGTGGCTTCCGTCTCCTTAAAAGCAGCCCCAAGTAAGCAGGTCTTCGTCGTTCATGGTGGCATCCCTGGCCCCGACCCTCGTGTCTGGTGGAAGGGTCACGGACTCAGAGCCGGATACATCTGAAGGGTTGTTAAAGGAGTAGGGTCTAGGGATTAGTATGTAAGGAATATTGTTTAGGGGTTAGGGTTTTGGGATAAGGGGTTTGTAGGGATGAGGGTGGGTTTAGGGATAAGGGTTTAGGGTCTAGGGTTTCATGGGAAAGCTCCACAACAGGAATTCGAGTGGAGGTGTACGTGTTTAAATGGAAACGATAGAGATGACTTCAGGATATTATTTTCGGGAGTGAAATCAATCTCTGCTTGTGGTCCTTCGTCCTAACCAGACTGCAAGGGCCCAGCATGAAGCTTGAATTGGTTTAGGGTTTACGGCTTCGAGTTCAGAGAAGCCTAAAGCCTAAACCACAAACCACGTTTGAAGGATGGCTAGTGAAGCTAGCCCTGTTCAAGTTTGCAAAGGGCTGATTGTACGGTTGATGCAACCAAGGGGTTTAAGGTGTAGGGTTCCAGGATCTAGGGGTTTAGGGGTTTGACGTTGGGAGTATTAATGAAAAAGGATGGGGGGGGGTGGATGAACGTTGGGAGGATGTGATTTTTAGACCTTCCTTGGATCCTGCTTAGGGGTACCCTGACTTGGATCTGATTTGCCCATGTGATGCGCAGACTCCCCTTGCAACCACACTGGGTGAGAGGCAGCCAAGGGCATTGTCATGAGCTCTGCTGCAGCTAGGAAGGCTACACCCCTCTCTAAGCCCTAAACCCTAAACCCTAAGCCCTACCCCTGTCTAGGCCCTAAACCCTTTAAATCCCAAGGCCAGGACCCGTTCCTCAATTTTCTGCTGAGTATCCACAAAAAAAAGAGGCAAGGCCATTTCACTGGCTCCCTCGAAGCCGGGTGACTGGGTTTAGGGTGTATGGTTTAGTGCATTCCTGACATGGAAGTTTCTGAGAGATGTGCTTCACCTACCCTTTGCGTTGACATCAACAGGCCCCAATCACTTTTTAAAATAAGAATCCTTAAGCATATGTCTCGTACATTCTCGTACATGCGCAGGATTCCGCTGGGGCTACCCCACTTGGGCCAATATGAGCCTTATTCAGGACCCTTAACAGTGGACATAGGCGTCCCTCTTGTAGTTTAGTACAGTCACCAATAGATTCCCTAATGAGGATCCCATATCTATTTAATTGGGTAGGAGTAATTCATTGTGAATCATATGGAATATGCGTAAAAAACCTTAAGTCCCAAAACAATCCAAAGCAATGCAGTAGCCCGACACCCTAGGTCTTAAATCCTAAGGCCTGACCCCTAAATCCTAAACCCCAGGCCCTAAACCTTTGATGCGTGTTTGAAAGAAGTAAGAGATACTACTAATACCAACAATAGTAGTATCCTAAGCCCTCAGCCCTTAATAATTGTTCTAAGAGGTAAGAACATAGGAGCAATAAGAAACCTTAGGCCTTAAACCCTAAACCCCAAACCCTAAACCCCAAACCCTAAACCCTAAACCCCAAACCCTAAACCCTAAACCCTGTATACTATCCCAAGGCATGGATAACCAGATCTCCTTCGACGGGCGCCAGATTCAGATCAGCTTGACGGAGCGTCAATCCTAGGAACTCTTTGGACCCCCACTACCTGGTTTAGGGGTTTAGGGGCTAGGGGTTTAGGGGTTAGGGTATAGGGTTTACGGTCGCTACTATTGAGGCTATGTTCCTTCCTTATTTGGGTCTAAATGGGTAGTGGGGTACCAGGTAGTGGGGTCCCAAGAGTTCCTAGAAGGGTTAACACGTGGATGCCCTGTCCTGTTCAACAGATGTAGGGTTCAGGGTTTGGGGTTTAGGATACTTTCCCCACTCATTAACAGGTGGATCACCCTTATGATAGTATTCATAATTCACAATATAGTAAATATTTACACATCGCCCTTAATATCACTCCTATTATAGGCTGCTTATGGGCGGGGCCCGGACCCAAGGTTGATCCCCGTCCTGCTGGGATTTCGGGTTGCGGGCTTAAGGCAGTGGATGGAGGATATCCTGCACCACCCTATATGCGGTTCCCACAATTAAAGGTGTGGTTTAGCAATAAGGATCATAGGATTTGGGGTCTATGTTAGGGTCCCTTAGTTACGGAAACGACATATTGCCCTTACCCAAGGAATTTGAGTATTATAGGGGTCACATGTAAGGTTTAGCACTGAGTTTACCCCTCATCCGAGCAACCACAGACTATCCTATCCTCCTAAACGCTAAAGCTCACACCGGCCCGCATGAACCCAACCGTAGCCTTCCCAGGGCTCCTTTAAGATCATGCTAGTTAAGAGGAAGGGGCTATGTGGGCATGATTTTGTAAGCATGGTTCCACGGTTGTTTAAGGGCTTCTCATGGACTACCCTCCCATGCTAACCACCCAGCAGTGATGTGGATGCCTAGCCGAAGCTCAGAACAAAATGAATGCGCATGTATGTGTGTATCTGGGTGCATGTGTACATACACTGGTATGTATGTATACTTATGTTGATGTAGTATGTATGCATGCCTATGTTGACATACATCTATGGGCACGCACATACTGTGCGCAAGAGGGGCTCCCCAATCCAAGCAGCAACTACCACAGGTATAGCTGTTGCCGTTTGAAATCCCAAGTAAGGCCTTCAGTCACGGAAGCCAACCCATCTTTCATCACAGTATCAGGGGCCCTGGCATCTCTCGAATTGAGTGTATATACGGGGGATAGGCATAGGGATGTCTTGCACGGAGTTTCATGGGAAGGGGTTTGAGTTGGTGCGTATGTCTTTGGGATACTCTCAAGGGTGAGAACTACCACCTGCTTGAGAAGCATTCCTGAACACTAGACCCCTTAACCCCATGACCCCTAAACCGCACGCGGGGGGAAGGAGATCGAGAACTCCAACCGCTTTATGGAGCCGAACCCCGATGACAATCCTTTGCATCTCGGCTGTAGCGTTTACTTACTGGTGGTCAGTAGGGAGTAAGGTTATATATTATATAGGGATTATATGCCCTCATTCCCTACCAAACACCAGTAAGTCTATCGAGCTAATAGGTCAGAGTTTACTTGGGGATGCCTGCGGCGGATTTGAAAGTCATTCTGCAATGGTGTTCCAATTTCAGCACATCCTATATAGGGGTTACATTGGGATAATGGAAAAGAAAATGGAAACTGCTATGGTGGGGTTATATAGGGTTTAGGGTTTTAGGGTATATATTGGGCTGTGGTCTTCCAAGCTGGCCGCGAACTAGCTTTGTCTGCGGCCTCCAAACCGGGGCGAGGGGACGCAGCAGGGCCGGGTGCTGTAGGGAGCAGCCCTGGAGGTTTTGTGTGGGAGGGAAACCGAAACCCTAAACCCTATATAACCCCACTATAGCAGTTTCCATTTTCTTTTCCATTATCCCAATGTAACCCCTATATAGGATGTGCTGAAATTGGAACAACTTTAAACAGCATCTTGAGAAAAGGGTGGGCTTTGACAAGGCTACACCCATAAAATGCATCCATCGCTACTTATACTGCCGTATGCATCCCTTTGAGCTTTAAACTGAATCTCCGGGCCCTACCCCCGCCCACCCAAAAACTTAAATCTTACCCTGAGCCTCTACAGCCCTTATGATCTCAGAAACCCTAAACCCTAAAGCTTCAACCCCCAAAACCCTGAAGCCCAAGCAAAAGACCCAAATCCGCGTACTCAAGGATGGTCGACCTCCTGTGGTCCGACCCCAAGGGCAAGGCCCCCCTGCCATTATTGTTGTGGCTAGTACTACCATTACTATTGTTTTCATTTTCATTAAAGTAATAGCAATTATTGTTATTGTGTGTCTCCCAAATTAGGGTGTAGAGCTTAGGGTTAAGCGTTTAGGCTTCGGGCTGTGATGTTTTGGGTTGAGGGTTTGGGCTCTGGGTTCAGTTTTTGGGCTGTGGTGTTTTGTGTTTGGACTTTGTTCTTTAGGTTTAGGTGGATTTTTCAACGTGGTTTAAAGCTTTCGAGGCTTGGGGCTTTGGGTTCGGGAATGACGTGTTCTTGCAAGACTGGCAACGCCGGTTCTGAGGACTTTCCCATTCAGAACCCTAGACCCTAAACCTCAAACTACACCCCAAACTCTAGCCTCAAACCCTAAACGGACATTTCCGAAGCAAAAGCCCTCAGTCTCGTTGGTCCCAAAATATAAGAGCTCTACAGATGGGAGCCCCAAAAGCGGATCCGCACCTGTGGAAACTTTAGATCCTAAACCCTAATCCATCAACTGCCTCAACTATAAACAGAAACTATAGATATACACACACATACATGTATGTATGCTAGAGTCTAAATTCCTCAAAGGGTTTATATATGGGTATATATACGGGACTATAACAGGGGTTTACTGATGGGGATACTAGGAGTTATGACAATAACTCATATATATTCCTTACATAACCGACCCCCCATGCCCCTTTAGTTACAGGGATCTCCCAAGGCCTGGAGATCTCGAAGCCTAATCCCAGAGCCGAAGGCTGAGAGATCCCAAACACACACAACTGAGGGTTTAGGTTTAGGGTTTACGGTAGATAAAATCTTAATGTAGACCCGTGATTAATAAGCCTCTCCTTTTCGTAAGGATTTTAGGCTCGGGGCGGGAACCTGCGCTTCGCGTTTTTGCACATTTCTGAGTTTTGGCCCGAAAGGTACACCGACTGGGGACTAAGGGGCTTGGGTTAAAAAAACACAAAACATCGAAAGTGGTCATTAGCTATAATAAGAGGTGCTAGCTTCGGTATACACTTGCTGGAAATGTGCAAAAAAGCAGCGGGCGTGTTCCCACCCAGAACCGGGTGATTGTAGGAATCCTAATATTAAGGCCCAGAGAAGGAAGGGTTTTATTAATTATGGGTCCACATTAGGCCATTTTTTACTGGTGCTTAAAGGAAAACGGGGGGTGATATATGTATTATGATTTGGGCCATATCTGGGGATTGGATACGAAGAATTGCAGGGGTCCCCTCCCTTGAAGCAAAAGTTAGCAATCGTAATCCTTGGCCTCGTTCGTACTTTTGTTTCCTAAGTTTCTTGGATGAGAGGGACACCCCGCCGCGCCTTAGCAAGTCAGGAAGTCACGCTACCCCAACCTTTGAAGTTGCAGTATCAGGCGGTTTACGGTTTATTGTATGAGACCTGATGGTATGTACTTTTAATAAGTTGTCTTGCTAAGTTTGTTGCCCCTCCTTATTAATCTAAGCGTATGGTTTGGAAATGGCCCTACATCTTCAGCCATCTTACTACCTTACCCTTAGATTCCTTCAACCCCAAAAATCCCAATCTCCAAATCCATCTTCTTCAAGGTCCAAAGTTTGGACCCGTAGTATGAGCCCTTCGCTTTCGGGTCCCTTGCAGATACCCCATGGTATCTTTAACGGCCCCCTAGACTAGAAGCTCACTAAGTAGGCTCAGGGTCCTAAGCGCTCAGCTTAGGGGTTATAATGCCATACCGCTTCAGAATACCCTGCCCAGATTTAGAATACTATTCGGCTTCATGCAGTCCTATATATGATCCTGCTTAGCTTCTTCAGCCCTTGGGAGCTACGTGAGAGGGCGATGGTATTTAAATCCATTGCCTTATCCTTAAGCCCAAACACTTGGCCCCAAACCCGAACCCCTAAATCCTAGAGGTCCGGAAAAAAAAGAAACCCTTAAGCCTAAACCTGAACATACACAAGGCCATACTTCAAACAATGGAATGCCAGGATGGCTACGGACCCTCGGGCCGCATGTCCTCTGGCATCTATTTGCTACTTGGGAGCACTTAGGGTTTAGGGTTTAGGTAGGGTTCTACAGCAACCTAGGGGTTAAACAGGCATATATCATGTAGAGCTTGGTGCTGTTGAGGTCCCTAGAGTAGCAGTTATGGTAGTTTGCGTTAAAGATTGGGACCCCCTAATTTTGGTAAAGCTGTTTGTTTTTGAGGCAGTTGCTGCTCTCTTGCTGGAAAGGGCTTGGGGTCTTTCGTCTACAAACTCCCAGCCTGCAAGAGAACTGGCATGTTGAGAGCCGAGTTGAGGGGTTTAGGGTTTTAGGGGTTTAGGGTTTGGGTTTAGGGTTTAGGGTTTCGGATTTAGGGATGAATGTCGGTTTAGGGTTTGCCTGGGGTGGAACATGTAATGGACAGGACAGTACAATTTACCCATGGCTATATGTCTTGTTGGGGCACACAAAATCTTAAACCTCCTAAGCCTTGTACATCCCGTGTATTACCTACATATCTGCTTTAGAACCCTGTCCGGAGGATTGTCATCATAGTTTTTTGGGTGTCCCCGAAAACAACACCCCTATAACAACCTGCAAGTCCTCTCTTGGGTCACCCCAGGTTTGGCCCGGATGTCTCGCGCAACTTCATGCAGCCACTTGGCTCCAACTTCAAACCTAAATCTTAAACCCTAAGCCCTAACAGGCTAAGGGTTTAAGAGTGTAAGGTTTCAGCTTTAAGGTTTAGTTGGAGTTTAGGGATTTGTGTTTCCAGGTTCATTTTATTAAGGTTTGAGGGCTTTTGTTGGATTAGGCCTCCACCCGCTAGTAGTAGTGTAATATGACTATCTAGGGACCCTCATATATTAGACCTCTTCCCTGGTGGTTACTACTGTATCAGTGGGTCGGAGATTGCCCTGAGGTTTAGGGCTGAGACTGAGGACATCGCCCAGAGAGCCCAATGTACGGTAGCTAGGAAGTATACCTACATGAGCTGTAGTCTAAACTCCTTAAAGGGGGGTTATATAGGGGATTATATAGGGAACTTCTATAGGGGTTATTAAGGGGGATACTAGGAGTTTAGACTATGGCTCACATGAGGATCCTAAGTCTGATTCAAGGTGTGTTCCTTCCTTAGTTAAGGGGTATTAGACTCCCTGGGTTCTCAAAATTGTCCTGTAGAAATCATCAACGGACCTTGCAGTATCACCATGTACACTTCTCCTGTATAATTACCTAGGATCTTGCATGGTATCCCTACTTGAAGAAACACCAAAGCATGAGCACGTCTACCACCTATCTCTTCCCTGAACTCGAAGGTCCCAGGGCCTGAAAGTCTCAATTTGGCCTTCTCCGCACCCATTCCCAGAACAAGGGAATGTCCTTGCAAGCCCTGAATTTTGAGTCAGTCCCATGCAGTGGGAGCGCCACATATGAGCTGATGGCAAACTTGGGGGTTTTCAGAAAAATGTCTTTTCGGGGAGTCTGTGTAAGAAGGATTACAGTATCTTTGGAGTCCATATGTGGGCCCTCCGTTTAAGGATACCCCCCTATTATGGTCTGCCTAGGGTTCCAGACGTTTCCTTGAAGCCCATGTGCTGCAGCCATGGGCGGGTATTCTGTGCGGCGTTGGGCGGGTGGTGGCGCTTGAAGGGTTTAGGCTGTAGTGCTGCTGTTGCGAGTGTTTGGAAACTTTTGTTCCTGGGTTCCGTCAGCAGCGAAGTATCTCGAAGATGGGCGGCCTTCCATGTGTTGATCAAAAACCCAATAATATTGGATCTTGAATGGGCGCAAAGGCGGGGGAAATTCTGCGCCATGCGCTGTGGAATGGTTCCAATGGTGTTTGAAGATGTTTGTTGGCAGGGCCGGGCATGTTATGCCCAAAACGGGTCTCGCAAGGAAAGAGCTGAACAATTTGCTCTCCCGAAAGTCGGATGGATACCTGCGTCTGTCTTCCTTTCCCTTACGAGCAGCACCCGCCCTTTCAGAAGGTGAGTCCCTATACAGTCCCACTATAATGTAATCCTGTATTCCCTACTAACCCCCGGCACGGTAACTGCTAGAATAATGCTTCAGTGAGGCTGAGGACTGCGCCAGATCACCTTCTGCTCAACCTTTCTGATCATTCTGGTTATGTCGATTACGGCGAACAAAAAATGTTGATAACGTATGAGGATCCTGGTTTCCAACTGTGATTTGGGGGTTTCTCAAATTAGGGGTACCATTTTGGGGGTCCCTATAATAAGGATTATAGTATTTTAGGGTCTATATCGAGGTCCCCTTATTTAGGGAACCTCTCATGTCTGGAATCTACCTCAATCCGTGTATTGTGCTTTCCAGCAACGGCTCCGCCAAGGTTTAACGGCCTGCGCATGACGCTCCGCTCTCACGAGGCGTGCCCGCAACAGACTAGGCGAAGGCTGAGTAAGTAGTGACATGTTTCCACTGCAAACACTGTTGCCTGGTTTCTTATTGTATGAAGCACCCCAATCAGGATATCCTCTTTGTATTCACGCCCTTGCACTACCGGAAGATGCCCCAAATTGGCCCCCAATATATGGATTGCCCTATGAATTTTGGGCATTCTTCAAGAGGACAACATACTTAGTGAAAACCCTAAACCCTAAACCCTAAACCCTTAAACATTGTAAATCATCATATCATCCCACATTCCATATCATGTTTCATGTTTCCATCCGAGTCTCCATCATTGAGGTAAAAGCTTAACCCCATGCTCCTGCATAAGCTGTAGTCTAAAACTCCCTAAAGGAGGCTATATTGAGGATTATATGTGGGAGTATCATAGAGGTTATTAAGGGGGATACTAGGAGTTTAGACTGAGGTTCATATAGGCCCTCTACAGCCCCTTATGACTGCGCCTTTCAGGGACCCCTAAGTTTCGAACTCCCCTCCCCCCCAGAATGAATGAGCATGGTTTGGTCCCACATGAAGGGTTTAGGGTATAGGGCTTACCTGGACACCCAAAGTGGCTAACTCAATAGCCCGAAGCTGCAGAAAAAAACACAAATAAAACCACCTGGAGGTTTCCCAACATTAGGAATAGCATCTTTGGGGCTAAATCGGAGTTCCCCCCCCCTCGTTTTGGGAAACTAACATTTCTCTACGGCAGCCTCCACCTTCTGAAAGCTTATACTATATAACCCTAAATACTCCCTATATGACCCCTATCTAATTCTTAAATACCTCTATATAATTCCTATAAATCCCTGTAGTTTCCATTTTCCTTTCCATTATCCTAAACACTAAACCCCTAAACCCTAAAAATTGTAGTTTCCCATTTTATTTTTTATTATCCCAATTTTACCAGATCAAAAGGCCCAAAGTCCAAAAGCTGCTGCACCTGGGAGTCGACGGCCTCAAGCCCCGAAAGCCTTGAAAACCCTAAGCTCGGTTTAGGGTTGGGGGTTTGATGGTTTGGGGTTTAGGGTTTAGGGTTTGGGGATGAGGGTTTAGGGTTTAGGATTTAGGCCCCAAGTCCTAAACTGAAAGGTGAAAGCTCAGGGCTACCGATTCGACCACGAGGGCGAGCAGCCTGGGCTGAACGTAGGATTTCCTGCGCCCTCAAATGAGGGCTGGCCAAAATTGTGGGCACCATTTGAGGTTCCGTACAACGAGGATTAGAGTATTGTGGGGTCTATGTTGGCTGGCGTCCCCCCAACTTAGGAACATTACAACACCACCAAAGATTCCAGTTGAGGATTTACATGCAGAGTTCGACGGTTGGTGTCTTTATTTGAGTCAGGAACTGCATTTTAGACCCACACCAAAGGGTACTCATTGCTTTGGAAGGTCCAGGAAGGCCCTTTACATAGTTATCTTGACCTAGATTGGCTTAGGGAATGCAATAAACATGTATTGATGGATGGCTACGGGGTAGGGTTTAGGGTTCAGGAGAGGCAGGGCCTACGGTTTTGTTTAGGGGTTAGGGTGAAGCGAAACACCTGAAGCCTGAACGGTTTTGCTATAGCCATCGGCTTTTTCTGTCTCGATCCCTTGCCCAGAAACAACCTCCACAATCCGCACAAATCATCCGTCCATATACAATACCAATAAAATGGCAGTTCCTGCGCTCCCTGCTCACCAGAGGTGAGCCTTAAATCCTAATCCCTAGACCCTAATCCCTTAGCGCTAAAACCTGATCCCCGATCCCTAAACTTAAACCCGAAACCCTCATCCCTTAACCCTAACCCTAAACCAAAATCCTTAAACCCTAAACTCTAAAACCTAATCCCTAAACCCGAATTCCTAAACCCCAAACCCTAAACCCTAATCCCTAGTGCTTAAGGTTTAGGCTCAGGACTGGTAACTTCGGTTTGGGGGCAAGGGATTAGGGCTTAGGGTTTAGGGTGTGGCATTTGGGGTTTGAGGAAGGTGCCCCTTGTTGGGCTTTGGGTGTAGGGCTTGGAGATTATCCGCAACGTATCCTCACAGGGCCCTTCCGCCCAGTCCCCTCACCCCGTATGTCAATCTTAGATTTGGCTTCAGCAAAGGTATCCCCTGATCACGGTCTTCTCCGCACCAAATTATGCCTGCCAGCTGCAGTTGGCCTGGTTCCTGTGGGGCGTAGCTGCAGCCATAGGATCCTGTACCACCCCCACCCTGACACCCCCAAATAAGGCCGACCTGACTTGGCCTCTCCTTAGGAGTGGGCGGTATTAGGATGACGGTAGCAGAATATTACTACGCAGTGTCTACAAATGTGACTCAGGTGAGCACGGCTTGCATGAGGGTCAGTAAGGTCCACCAGATGCTGCCAGAGCTCAAGGAACCAGACCTATGTGCATAGGGGGTCAGCAGGGAGGGGGGCACATCGGGGATGCACATGTTTACTAGTAGAGCCTGTTTGTTGCAAGTCCCTTTCTGTGAGCTTTCGCCGCTGGTTGCCTGCAGGTTGACAAGGCCGGCAACATGGCCTCTGTGGCTTGGCCACAACAACTCCTGATTTTAAAGTGAGGAGGGAATAGGGTGATTTGTAGGAGTATAGGCTTCAGGACTTAGGGGCTTAGTTGGGAGTGCGGGAGGAAATGCAGGGACAGTTTTCGGGCTTGCCAGGGATCCGGCACGCCGAAAATGAGTGCGTGCCAGCGTTAGGCGCGCATCCTTCATGTCACTGGACAAAAGCCGGCCTCCAGCAGAAGGAAGCAACTGACTCTATCTCATTGTCCCCACTTATTCCTCCTGCAGTGAGCGTATATTCCCGGTGTTTTGCGTTTTGGTACCCTTCTGGGGCCCTTCTGCCTAGGTGGCAGTGCTGACCAATGACGGTTTCTTGGTGTGCAACGTAGATGTTTTATGTCAGTAGGGTTTGCGGGTATTTTCTACCAGCTATATGCTACTTTGGTGCAATTATAACGGAAAATGTTGTCCGTTATTCAGGTTCCTAGATTATGTATCGGGTTTCGAAGGCAATTCAATTGTTGTTTGTTGTTACTAGCAGGTTGTGCTTCAGGATTTTTGCGGGCTTTTCACCCCTAATACAGCTTCAAGGCTTAGCAAGTCGGCCCTAAACCCTAAACCTTGAGTTTTAGGGTTCAGGGCTGGGTCCAAAGTTTAGTGCTGGAGCTTTCCAGATGGCGCCGGTAGAAGGGCCGCAAGGATGAGTCCCGTCATAAAGTTTTTAAACCCTAAATCCTAAAACACCTCTAAGGAACTCCGGAATGCTTTGCATGAGTCCTTTCTTGATCTGAAGCCTTAGTGTGAGTCCCACTTCTGTGCCCACACCTTTCTCAGCAAAGTCCTGGACTTATACAGGCCACATCCCTAACGCCCAGCCTTGATTCCCAAGACAAAGCCCCTGGACCGCAACTTGTAGACCCAAAATCCAAGGGTTTAGGGTGTAAGGTTTAGGGTTTGGGGTTTAGGGTTCACAGCTGAAGCTATCTGAAGCTTATAAGCCCGTGAGGAATCTGCCGCACAGCTCAAGCTTAAGAGACCAAATCCCTACAGTCTAGCCTCTAGGGGGGCTTAATCAGTCGGTTAAAAATGGGGTGATGTGGGGTGATTGTATGCCCCATAGGGTTTAGGGTTTGGGGTCAGGGGGAACTTAGCAGGTACATTGATAGCCTTTAGCTCCGCCAAGCTGAGCTAAACTGCCTTAGGGGCTCTATGCAACCTTTAGGGATATAGTCCTCCTTAAGTAGATAGAATATGGCTTTGGGTATCTTCTAATAAGATCCCCATATATATATATACACATATATATATACACACACCATATTCTATCTACTTAAGGGGTACTGTAAGGTTTATGGTTTGGGGGTTTAGACCCCCCAACCAGGGCGCCAAACATAGCATCGGCTATCCCAAGCTCAGAAATCTGCGCAAGCCCCTCAACCCTGAACCATACCCACAGGTTCAGGGGCACATAGTATGTATACAATACATGGAACCTCTAGAAGACACGACACAGAATGACCCACCTCCTCCGCATCATACTATATTAGTTTCCATTTTCTGTTCCATCATTCCAATATTGACCGCAATATAACCTTATATAACCCAGTAGTTTCCATGTTCTTTCCCATTACCCCAGTTTTAACCCCAATAGAACCCTATATAACCCCTATATAACCTATTATAGTAGTTTCCATTGTCTTTTCCATTATCCCACCCTAGACCCTAAACCTTAAACCCTAAACCCTAACTGCCAAACCCTAAACCGCAGACCCTAAACCCTAAAATTGTAGTTTCCATTTTCTTTTCCATAATCCCAATAGTATATTAATCTACTTATTCTGTCCGAAGGCTCTAAGATGGCCGGCCCTGAGTTTGTGCAGTACTCCGCCCAGCCGCACCCGGATGCTCCTGGAGCTGCATTTAGGTTCTTCTCAAAATTATGGGCCCCTTTTGGTTATGGGGTATATTGCGGCACCTAATATTTAGGGGTACCAAAATGGGACCCTAATTTTGGGAACTCCCCATTTAGGGCTCAGGGTTCAGAGGGGTGGTTGTGGCTGAGGATTTAGGAGATGTTGGAGTTTCTTACGATGTTTCTGACGCAAACCATCTTGGGAACCTGTCTTCTCAGGATCCCTGAGGGTCTCCTGTTTTCAGAACCGCGCCAAAGGTGTTCGTTGGCCTTAGGGTTCGTGGGGGCATGTAGGGATTGTATAGGGGGGTCAGGCATTGGAGCCTGGACTGAACAGTGTGTACAAGAATTCCAGGAGACCCTAAACTCTAAGCATTATGATTGTTGGATTTAGCCCTACATGACTCTTGGATTCCTGCGCTGATCGCCTGTCCAGGGGGCGAGCCCCTACATCAGTCCCAAGGCAAGTACAGGATTCTATGGGTTCCCTCATCCACCCCCCTAAACCACCTTCCCAATACCCTGGATTTAGCTTGTTGCATGCGAAGATTAAGGTTGGTTCGGGCGAACCAAGGCTATCTAAGGAGGAACTTCTGGCGAGGTAGTGATACTGTAGAGGGGCGGTTGTAGAGAGTAAAGCAACAGCCGTGAGTCAGGTTCCCTCCGGCGCCTACGCTGTCGGTGGCCCTCTCCACCCTCAGGGTGCCGCCCGATGAGCGTGAGAGAGAAACATTTCTAAAGACGGCAAGTTCCAGCCGCGGCTAGGGAAGCCAGAATCCAGTGGCTAGACAATACAGTAAAGCAACTGTAAAAGGCATACAAGGTTGACTCTCCGTTCTCATGTAACCTGATAGAGATGTTCAGATCCATGAAGAAGGTAGGAGGACTAAGTTCTCTGGCTTCCAAGCCATAGCTGTATGGGCTCGCCGACAGGGAGGGGCCCGCACCAACGCAAGCTTGGGAATTTAACTCGCATCAAAATGCGAATATATATATATACACACATTTTCTATTTTAAACCCATGCGTGCGATTCAAGTCTGCTGTACTTCACGAAGGCTCAAGTAAGATTTCAAGTTAGCTGCCCCTCCTTGTAGCCCTCACAGTCTGACAGTAATTTAACAGATAACTTTCTTGTAGAGTAGAGTGGGTGCCTGCCATACTGTCCCAGCATGGTACGCCCGCTGAATGGCCGCAAGCCAACCCGTTTTCCCCTAGACGTAGCAAGTTCTCCATGACGGTCGACTGCGAGGCTCAACGTCGTGCTAGTACGCCCTTGTTCTAGGCGTACGTTCCATGAATATCCCCGTAGATTCCACACCATTTGGGGTTCAGGGTTTGGATGGCTGGAGGAAATCTTGCACCACTTAGGATCCCCAACGTACTGCGACTATTGTTATTGGGGCTACATCATACGGCTATATCGGGTGGTGTAACATTTGCTCCATCCGCAGTAGGTCATAATTTGATGCAAATAGTCTGCCACAAGCCTTGACGCAAGTAAACTGCCACGAACGCTGACCCAAAATTATTCATGAGAAGTTCAAGAGGACATGATGCCGATGGACGGCAGGTAAATGCTGAGCGGTCTTACCGGCCTGGCGATGGATGGTAGGAGTATGAGAACCTTTCAGGCCTGTTCCCTAAATCCTGGACCGACGTGGGTACTTTAGATTGTAACGATCACCTTAACCCAACCTTAACACCACACTTTATTGCCTTCCAGAAGCCTCATAGCCGACTCGTAGACATCATCGGCCGGACTTTGACAGACATGCCCGTGCGCCTGGGCTTGAACTGTTAGAGGTGTCAGGGCTTTGTGAAATGGGTGATTTTTCTGTTTAGGGATTACACAAGATTTGGCAATGGATTGGGGGGAGAGTAGCAAGTCCGGAGCCAGCTTTGAGAATAGTGCTAGAGTTATCTGGCTGGCATAACACATGAGGAAGCCCTTTGGGTCGTTTTGTTGCTGCGTATTTTCTGACCATCATTGCTGGTCGGTAGCTTTTCTGTTTCGTTCATAAGGCTGGCAAGTGCTACATATTGAAGGAAAGCCAGTAACCCACGACCAGCATCTAGGATGCTGTGTGAACAGCCTTGCGTTGCAAAAAGGCCGTACTTCTGACACTTAAGAAAATCAACAGGTCCCCTCGTTACATCCGAACCGGGGGGCCTTGTATGCGCTTTCGATAGCCGCACAGTCCATGTATCCCTAGCGGCCCTAGGATCCCCAAAAGCCACCTAAACTTAAGCTTGGAAGCCTGAGACCCGGAAATATGACCACTAGCATGTCTGGGGATTCTAGCCGCAAGACTACGATGCGTGTATATCTATACCGACAGAGTACGTACTTGCGGATCGGGGACCCCAGGGTTACAGTTCGTACTGCATCTCTTTATATGACCCTCTATATCCCTAAAGTATCCCCAAGTATAGAAGTAGTTTATATATGTTCTTTTCCATTATCCTTAAAGAATCCCTACATAGACAAGCTCAAGATCTGCCTGCCACAGTCGTTCCGCGCCCAGGTGCCCCGGGTGCTTAGCAGGCCAACATTGGGAATCTGGGAGCCCTCAGATGACCCTTGCGACGCAAAAGATGCTGCAGACTATTGATCTGTGTGGGCGTATTTTCAACAAAGGGGGGGCCCCAATCAGATGACTGCCATCCTTATGCCAAAAACCTGAACCCCAAATAGGGGTCCTCCAGCTGTGGGAACCTCAGAAGGGTTTTTTACATGCGCCCTTGTGTTTAACACGACATGACGCACACGCCTCCCTAACCTCACCTAAACGCTGGCTCAACTTTGGAGTATCGCAGTTTTAACAGTTTTTGCTCCATTAAGCGTGGCGCCGACATCCTGATCCCTACATCGACAGTCGGAAACTGATGGAGCTCCGTAAGACACCCTTTAAAGCACAGCAGCAGGAGACGAATTGTGGTACCCTACATGTCACGCGGCGTATATCCTGCGAAGCGTGTTCTTACTCATGTTTGCGACTGCAGGACCAGTCAGTCAACCATTTCCATAGCATTAGGCAAGATAGTCCCTGAATGCGGCCGAGCGTCAATAGTCGATAGGTAGCCCACTGTACAGGAGAAGCTTTGGACGTCATGTTCAAATGCTTGTGGTACGAAACCCGCCGTAATCCTTTTGCATTCATTTGTAGAGTGCAAGAATGATAGCAGTGGCTATAACAGCAGCAGTATTAACATTGAAAAGATTGTAGTAGTAAAAGCAGAAGCAATTTGATTTAGGTTAAAAGGAGTCTCCAGATCTGAGTTCAATAGGTGTATTGGGACATATTGGAGGCTCCCTTAAGGTGGGCTCTTCTCGACCCTGAGAGCTTCGGGTTTCTTAAATCCGCTCAGGCACACAGTTGGCGGTTTAGAGTTGAAGGTTTAGGTTTCAGGAATTAATGGTGGAATTAATGGTAGTTCTGGGAGTATGCATGTTGTGAAGTCTTATCTGGGAAGTTACCTATATAACCCCTTTGGCATATGCCTGGTTCCAACACCCCTAAACCCTAAGCAGGGAATCCTAAACCAGCTCTTCCAGACCTAGCTGCCGAGACCTTGAAAGTTCGGGGGCACTTAGTAAACAAACTTTGGGAAAAGCCACCACTCTGTAACATATACAGCTAACTACAGCCATTAATATGACCCCCTATATAGACTGCTACAGGGTGGGGGCAGTACCCAAACAATACTTATGACCCCTATAATTAAGCCACACCTGGCCCCTGCTATCCCCATCGTTAAGCTATAGTCTCCCTTAAGTAGATAGAATAGGGCTTTGGGTATATTATAATCAGATCCCCATATACCCAATATTCTATCGACTTAAGGGGGATTATATCCCTAAACCCTCAAAACCCTAAACCCTAAACCCTAAATAGTAGATTCTATCGATTCTATCTACTTAAGGGGTGATTATATCTAGCTATTTAATTTCCCCCCCCCCTCCCCCTGAGCTTCCAAGCATGTGACAGGGAGCGGCCGCCTTATGGCTTCCCAGCGCCCTCTGGCTCCACTACAGGGGCTTCATCTGGGGTTTGGTACCTTTAAGGGGTTATATAGGGGCCATATAGGGTTTAGGGTTTCCTACAATTAGTGGTACCTTTTTAAGGGGTCCCTCTAACAAGGGCTTCATCTGGGGGTTTCCTTAAATTAGGGGTACCTTTAGGTGTTTTATAGGGCCATATAGGGTTTAGGGTTTTCCTTAAATTAGGGGTAGCTTTAAGGGGGATATAGGGGTTAGGTAGGGTTTAGGGTTTAGGGTTTCCTAAAATTAGTGGTACCTTTTTAAGGG
>CAJNIZ010044467.1:0-49950 GCA_905231905.1 Symbiodinium pilosum
TTTAGGGTGTAGGGGTGTAGGGTTGAGGGGCTTCCCCCTATATGTACTATGGTCTAAACGGGGTTATATAGGGGACTACTATAGTGGTTCTGAAGGGGGATACTAGGAGTTTAGACTATTAATATGAGCTCCCCTAGCTTCACCCTCAAGTAAGCTTACTTAAGGGTAATTCTGGCTAACTGAGCCCACTTAGGGGGAGCTTAGGGGTGGGTAGTATAAACCCTAAACCCTAAAGGGGTGAGTAGGGGAACGCATGAGGCTCCCAAGTCTGAATCAATACACTTGTCGTGGTGTATACTGTAGACCCCTGATTAATAAACTCCCTCTTTTTAAGGGCCTGAATATTAGGATCTTTTCGGATCTCCGGATGAACCCTTTGCCGCACATCTTAGGTGCACCCCTCCTACCCCGTAATAGTGATATGATAAGGAAAATGAGAGGACCCTAATAGAATTAATCACCATAAGCCCTCATAGTGACTATTATTGGGTGGGAGGTCGACCTAATGCTCATCCCTAAAATTTGCCCCCCTCTTTGCAGCTGCAATTGAAAACTTCACACCGGCATTGTGGTACGCTTTGTGCGATTAAGGGCTCTGAATTTTTGTTCCAAGGACCAGCACCTTACGCTGTCCCCAACGAAACTTTGGGATTATGCTGAGATAATTTGAGCTAAAATCTAAACTGCTAGCATCCCCCTAGCAACCTCTTTGGTAATCCCGAAATAATCCCTTATGTAAAACCCCTTTAAGGCATCTTCTTTGGATCGTTTCGACTTCCTGTATCTTCCTACCCCTTAAGGCCCATATTCGCAGTCCCTAGGCCCTAATCTTCGTGCCTAACCATCCATCCCTTGACATTCAACACCCGTCAGCAGTCCAATACCTCTTACAAGAACCCAAACATAGTGGTTGCCATCTGAAATATTAGGGGAGGGTGCTTCATTTGATGGATAAAACACTAAGCCCGTCTTGACGTTGGTCGGAGCAGCTCGGAGGAAGTCAGCGAAATGTCAAAGTTTTCCAAAGCCTGAACATTGCTGGATGTTTTCGAACTTTGTCCACCAGGCACATACTTCTGAGGATTTGAAATTCAGAACTTCAAGCTCAATCATGGGCCTTGAAGCAAAAGTTAGGTGAGCCACCCACCCACTGTTAGTGTCAGTGGATGGTAGAACAATATACCAGTATCCTTTATCATCATTATTAGTGCCTGGGGGTCCTTGCTAAGGATTTCTGAGAACCCCTATTGAGGCATCCTGACATTCATATGAGACTATCTCAAAATTGCCCGCAATGGGTGTGATACCTTAGAATCTGTTTGTAACCCCCATTCCCGCTAGAGTACGACAAGGCCTTCTGTTTTTAGAACCCCCCTATGGTCTTCACACACGGCTCCTCATGTCTCAGATCCCAGTTGGTCGTCTCACAACAGATTACCTTGTGTAGCTCAAAATATTGTATTTCTTCTCAGGACCTCCCCCAGTATTTTCATTCACGATAGGACTGAACGGGGTTTAGTTCTCCGAGGTTGATGCTACCCTCAAATGGGTTCGTTCGGCCGAAGCGAAACCCCTAGCCGAACGAATTTGTCCATCTAACAACTCCATACCTGGGAGATTCAGATAGAGAAATATAGGAAGATTTGGGGTTTAGGACTTTGGGATCTGAGTATAGCGGTTTAGGGAATTTACCCTTGGGGATTGCCAAAAAGCCAGACCTGAACCTTTATCCGTGTCGGAATCTCCATTTGCTTGAGGTTTGGGGGGTGCAATTATTTACGATTATATGGGCTTTATAGGGAATATGTAGGGATAATGAATGAAAGAATGGAAACGACTATATGATTGAGCTTTAGGCGTCTTGCAGGCTCACTTGAGCTTTGCTGGGGGACATTGCCGGGCGTACAGTTAAGCATGACCACCTTTATCTTATGTTTCGTTCAGACATGCACCAAAACCAGAACAGGATGTGCAACTAGCCAGTCGTGGATGAACTGCTTTCTGGGCCGGCTTTGAGACAGAGAGAGAGAGCTGTTGGCAATTGGGAGTCAGGCATAGACTAACCCTGAACCCTAAACCCTCTCCCCAAACTGGCTCTCCAGCCTTCTCTTCTGAAACCCCACACAGTGTTTTTTGAACCCTAAACCCGTCCACGCCCTCGTTGCATCGTTCTAAATCATAGTCGAAGCCAAGGGTTATGAAGTTATGTAGGGGGCCTCAAGACTAGATTCGTGGTGGGGAAGCTTATACACTGAACTGAACTTTTTCGGGGCAGGCTAGAACTCCAGTATAAGTGTTGCTACGTACCTGGACGGTCAGGGGCACTTAGTAAGTATGCTTCTGACCCCTATGGCCATGTAGTATGCCCACGTTGTCGTATTGTTCATCTACAGAATAAGTCCAGTCCAAGCTGAGGCATATTAGGAAACCAAACGAGCGTATAATTGTTTTACAGGTACAGATACAAGAAGAAGCTCTTGCACACATAGGTTCTGTGGGACACATTGCATTAGGGCGTCCACACTTTCGGATTTCTTCTTCAGTGCACTTTTGTGACGAATGCTCAGTCTTCGAACTTTGTTTACCACTCCCCATTTCAACCGACACTAGTCGTAGTAGACCCTGCTTGGGCTTCCATGTTAGCTTAGGCGATTGTACTGGAAGATCCCGATGCTTGTAGCCTCGAACAACTACACTCATATACTACGGGGCTAGGCGCCGCTTGCCTGACATCATCACTCGAGCTATAGTCTAAACTCCCTAAATGGTGGTTATATACGGGATTATGTGGGTGGTTGTCAAAATTATGGTCCCTATTTGGGTACCCCAAATATTAGGTGCCGTATTATAATAGGGATCCAAAAAGGGACCATAATTTTGACAATCCTTCAAAATAGGGGAGTACTATAGGGGTTATTCATAAAGGGGAATAGTAGGAGTGTAGGCTGTGGCTCATCGCACGTCCGGTTTAAGGATTCCAAAGGTGGTAGACGCGTTTACTCCAAGGCCCATGCAACATAGTAAGTAGCTTCGAAATGGGGTGGGGCCTGCCTAGAAGGGTTTAGGGTGGGACTGCCTATATACCCCCCCAAACCACCAAAACGCCACAAGCCTTCATAGCCTCAATGGCAAACTTCCTGAGCCTCTGAGTACACAGCTCTCTGTGATCAAAACGGCTCCTAAGCCCTCAAATTGGCTGCTGCGAAGGAACTTAAGTTAAGTTACCATAATATGGATCTATAATACCTAATACGGTTTCCTTATTATAGCAACTTAATCTAAGTTCCTTAACCCTAGATCCTAGCTAGATCTTCACCGACTGTCATCGGCTCGGATACCTAAATCCCAGTTAACCCTTAGCCCTGAACCGCGTAGACCCTCAAGGCCCATCCCAAAACCATGTAAGATCTTGAGCCTTAAGCCTAATCCCTATCCCAGACCCCTGATCAATAAACCCCCCTCCCCTTCACAGGGATTATAACAGGGATCCTAATATTAAGGTCCTCAACAGGAGGGGCTTTATTCATCATGGGTCTACATTAAATGGTGCAAACCCTAAACCCCTAAACCCTAAACTCCGAAACCCTAAACCCTAGACCCTAAAGCATGCAACCCCTGAAGCAGGTAAACCCTGAACACAACCCTAAACCCCGTGATTGGACAGGCAGCAGCCGAGAACTCTGCTAAAGTGATGTATCCTGTCGACCCAGTTGGGTTTAGGGTTTAAGGTGTAGGGTTCAGGGCTTAGGGTTTAGCTGAACTTGGGGGAGGACATTCAGGTTTCTACATCACCTAGCGCGATGAGCCTTTTGCACTACCTGGCGGAGGCCTTTCTACATAATGCCGCACATGCGCATCTATGTATATATGCATCCTTCTAAAGAATCTCTTAGGTGGACCCCAGACCCAGTAATAGTGACTATCATGGATAAAAAGGATCATATTAGGGTCCTCTTATATTCCTATTATACCACCATCACAGGGTGGGGGGTCCTCCTAAAGAATCCCACTTCACAGCTATAAGCCAAAATGCCCCATGGTGTGTGCGGGAGTGCAAGCCCGAGGATCAAAAAGGAATATATCGGGTACTGCACCTACCCTGAAACGGTCTTTATTAGCGGTCATATTAAAGGCTATATAACTATATAGGTTGTTCTCAAACATATGGGCCATTTCTGGTAATAGACTATATTACAGCACCTAATATTCAGGGACCAAGATGGGACCTTAGTTTTGGGACTACCGATATTAATTTCTATCCAACTGTTACAGAGTGGGGGGCAGTATCCAAGGATTATTGTAAGTACTAGTGTTCTGTGACAAGTCCTGGCTTTGGTTTGATCTCCTGGGTTGCTGTTAAGGAACCCAAATTGAAGTACCAAATTAAATTACTATATTGAGGAAACCTATGGTAGCTGAACTTCTTTCAAAGCAACCCACTTTCGGTTTGGCTTTTTGAATCGGGTACTCGGGACGACACGATAATGACAATGAAGCCTCGTGCTGCTAAAATGAGCGTGTCGCTGTGGTTATAACACAAGAGTCGCACGACTGCCCACCTGTCACGCTGTACCATTGGTGTAAAACTGGCTACCTGTCACGCAGACTGTTTGCCTTCGAACGGTTCCACGCGAACTGAAAACTAGCTTTCTTGTCGGAGTTTAAACATGACGCGCCACCACCCATGCTATCAAATCTTTGGGGTGCAAAAGAACTCCCCCCAAAGGTACACCCCCAGATTTGGGAGCCTATTGAGTTTGATTCAGCCGTGTAGTCCTTCTTAACCCCGGGGGGGAATACCTCTGGGGGGCATGGTGTTTTCATCCCTTACCAATGCAAGGCTCACCACAGGCATGGGTACCGAGTTGGCCAAACTATCTCTCCCACTCACACTTCAACGCCAAAAAAAACTTGCAGGGACTAATGGTCCTGAATCACTAATTACTTGCCGTTTAGTTGCCAACGGCCTATGAATCCTGATCCGCAGGTCGCACATTCCTAAAGGGTGAAAACCATGGACCGTAACTGGACAGTACCTGGAAGATTGCCAACATGATTTCTGAACAGGCCCGCTTCTAGAATGATGAGGCAAGATAATAACAATCCCCCCCCAAAAAAATTGGCACCCCTAAGGTGGATACCAAGACGCCTGCATGACCCGAGGTAGCTTTTACCTGTGGAGTTATGGTGCTATAGAATACCAAGGTCGCGCAGGGTTTTGTTTACTGTATTAGCAAACCTAAATCCTAAACTACCCGTACTGTGAACCTGCCGACCCTTAACCCTGAACCCTAAGCCCAGTCCATCATCATCAAGGTCGAAGCGTTGGAAGGCTGTGGCCATGACAACACCTGCGGATGTCTCTTCAGGACTGTAGTCCCCTTAGACCTAGAATGAAAATAAAATCTTTGCAAACTTCTTAGGGTTATACTATAAAACATTCAAAATGCGTACTACTCAGACTACAGACGAGGGGTTCCTTTGATACCCTTGATAATTTTCCGCATATACATATACATGTACATATATTTTGGGGTTTAGGGTTGTGCATATATGTATATATATATGTATGTATGTATGTATGTATGTATGTGCATGTCTACATACATGTTTATGTGCGTGGTTCAGGATTTGGGGTTTAGGGACTGCGGTTTGAGGCTTAGGGAAGGGATTCGGGGCCTCAGCGATGGCTAAAAGGAGATTATAGAAAGCCTTCAGTGATAAAAAGCCTCCCATCCAACCAATGCTGTAGGTTCAAGGTCTACCTTCTCGTTGTCAATGTTTACATCCGAGCCTAAACTCTAAACCCGAAACCCTCTAAGCCCTGACGTATGGGCTACATAATGGCAAGAAACCACACGCAAGGCTTATGCGGTTTAATTTAACCAGCGATTGGCCACACAACGCTGTATGGGGTCTCTTTAGCTAAAACCCATGTAACTTTAAGCCTGCAGGCTTGGGATGCAGGGTTCTGCATCATGCTCCAGAAGGCCTGGACCTACGACATGAGCTGTAAATCTTTAATCTGGGTTCTTGTTGAAAAGCTATTGAAAAAGATAATTTGAAATCTATACTTGGCTCAGGTATACATAAGCATGTAAAATGTTGTTCAACAGTGACAAGAACCCAGTCATGCCAAGAGCACGAAGATCCGGAAAACACCGGCTGAAACTGAACCGCCGGAAGCCTAATCTCTTTCAGCACAGTTGCTTGCTAGACTTCTTGTGCTAGCCAATAGAATATCCATGAGTATGATGTTGTTACATCCTCTTATTACGAGTGGTTAGTAGGGAATAAGGGACTACAATCCCCATATATACCCCATACAATCTATTCACTTTTCCTCACTCGCCCTACACCCTAAACCCGATATGTATATATATATGTATACACATACACATATTGCCTTGTTCCCTACAAACCCCAACTAAGTATGCCCTAAACCCTAAATCCCTCATGCCGTAGAGTCGCGAAGCTGGCGTAGAGACAGCTGCCGCGAAGTACTGCTGAGGGGTTGCAGGATGCGAAAGAGTGCAGCCTGGGTCACCCCAGACAGGGTGTAGGGTTAAGGGTGTAGGTCTTGGGGTTTAGGATTTAGGGTTTGGGGTTTAGGGCCCAGACTCTGAAGGGGATCCAGAAATCAGATTCCCTAGAACTACGTAGGGAATACTTATCTAGAGCTTATATTGAGGCTCGTGAGGGTTTAAATTCGGGATCCAGTCTATAGATCCTCCCAGGGGTCTGGGACGTGTTTGGGGCTCGGTCGCCACCATGACGGCTTAGGGTTGCTGCGGGAGAAAGGTAGGAAACAGGAAACATGCGAGGCTTGTGTAGGTTTCAGGGTTGAGGCTTCAGCATTGTAGCCTTCCCCCCCTAAACCCTCAACCCTAAACAGCATATGCCGCATTTGGGAAATTTGCTGCGATGTTCCCGACAAATAACGTAGACTCTGTCTGCTTGACATAGCTACTGTTTTCTTCAAGTGTGCATTATGTAACTCCAAATTGGGGCTCCTAAGCTAATCCCCCTTATGATCCCTGTGCACGCTCGGGGTCCCTGAGGGTGTGCCCATGTAGAGAAATCGCATGTGAAAGAGCTGGTTGCAGGTGCATCTAGGCTAGGAATTTGGGCGGCAGGCTATACGGCTATACCCCTTTTTTTCTGAAAGTGAAGCTTCCATGGTTTCTGTGCAGTCTTGCGTTGCAATACATCTTTGCAGGGTTGCAAAGATGCTGCTGATTTTTGTGCCTATACTTGAAATTTGGCACATCAAAGCTGTAGTGAACATGTAGGAGGGACTCGGCCATTGCGTAGCCTGTAAGGGGTCATGCTCAGATCCTGGTAGAGGATCTCGCTGAGGTCTTGCAGGTGATGTGAGGATTGATCGTGGTTTTGGCATTTTGAGGCGTCCGAACCCGTAAGCCTTCAATAGGAAGGTGTGTAACAACCCCCATAACAGTACCTACTCACTCTATACAAAACACCATGTGTTGGACTTTACAAACACGGGTCTGTGACAAGGAACAAGAAGGTTAGCCTATGTTTTGCGCCAAAGGCAGGGAATCCTTCCGATTTGATTTTCAGCGGAAGCCTGTGAAACTTAATCCTTACCCGTACTCATGTAAAAGGCTGCGTAGCTGGAAATCATATTCCGGAACAACTCATGTGTGCTGCTAGCATTTCATACGAGTTTAGGCTTCGGGGTTAATTAAGGTCTAGGACCTGGGTAGGATTTCGGGCTACGGGTTGCAGATTCCTTTTTGACGGCTTAGCCCTTGGTGCTATGCTTGAGCCTTCCATGTTCGACACCCTAGAATCAAAGCTAGTTGGAGGTGGGTAGGTATCCGGTGGCAACTACCCACCCGAAAAAAGCCCTCCATGAAGCTGTTGAACCCAAGCCCTGAGCCCCCCCTGTACTCTTCTTCATGAATAAGCCAAGCCCTCAAGGACGTTAAATGCTACATCTACGAAGCCCTCAAAGCCCGTGAAGCAACCTGGAAATCCATGCAGCATATCCTTACACTCGAAACCGTCGGCCATCAACTTTCATGGTTTATGTCGTGACGTGTCCTCCATACACATCCTCATGTACGACCTATCATCGGAATCTCCACCTAGATACAGCCGTAACTGTGGTCACAAATCGGATGCATGCAGTAACATCAAGCTGTAACCTAGTTCATAAGTATGTAGAGCCCTACCCGTAACAGCCCATGAACGTCTAGAAAATCCTGAACAAGCCGAATCTCACACCCTAAAATCAACATGGAAGGCCAAACCCTAAAACCTAAATCCAAACGAGCACTACCCAGACTTCTGTCCTTTGCAAAGGGACCATATCAGCTTTTGCGTTTGTTCGGGGAAGGATAAATCCTAAAATCACGGGTTCTACCATGCAACCCCCCCTTAAGTTCCCATTTCAAGAGCCCCACTTACTTCCAAATAAGCCTCATTAAGGGACAACCGCGGGGGGCGGGGGGGGAGGGGTGGTACAGGGGGTGGGGTTGTTAGGCAATCCAAAATGAACTTTCTGAAGACGGGAGACGGAAAATTGTTCCCGCGCAATCTGCCCGTCCTACAAGGGATCGCAATATGGGTCTCGAAGGGGGCCCTTGAGGGACCGTAGAGATATGTGAGATTTATGGATCCCATTCTCGAGAAACTCTGAGGCAGTTTTTGATTTTAGCGTTCAGGGTGTGTTTTGCCCTGTGGGATCAACGGGGCACATGGTGGTGTTCTAAGGTTCGGGCTTTAGGGTGTAAAGAGAAACATTATGTCGACATGAGCAGCAAACAGAAAGCTGGGTGAAGACTCCAGAGCTACTGAAAGAATTCGTGTACCCGGTAGTTATAGCCCACTTGTATCTGTTCGAGTCCCATCAGCATCAGAAAGTTCTCTCATAAATTGGTGGTACCTGCAGTTATTCATGGGTTCTAACTCTAACTTCCATCTCCAAGTGACACTCAAAATCTACTCATTTCTGTGGAAACATTCATTCCATCAGAGCGCTTCATCTGTAATTCGTTTGCTAGCCTTTAAGCCTGTATATTGGGGATATATTGGGACCACCGAAAAGAAAATGGAAACTACTACACTGGGGTTGTATAGGGTTTAGGACCCCTATCATCTCCTGCTACCCCTCAATTTGCCTCCGAGTCTCTCAGGGCATTCCCTTTGCGAGAAACTAAACTGTACCAAGCAAGATCATGTCCGTCTTAGGGTAGAATGCGTAAAAAAAGGGGCCAAAACAATTACGAATATCATCTTGAGGCCAATTTGAGGTACCATAGGCCATAACTATATAAGGAATATGGAACCAGAATATTGGTAATCATTTAGGCCCCGGAAGCATGAGCAAGGAGAACCTGCCGCTTTTTGAAGGTCTCATGACAAAGCCAATTGTCCATGTGGGGAGAGGTTGCAAACCAGGGCCCGCTCCTCGGGCTTCAAGGTTTAGGGTTAGGTTTTCAATGTTGTGAGGATCAAGCATCGATATGTTAATTGCAAAGTTGTCAAGTGCGGCAAGCTGTTGTTCGCGTAAGTGGTTCTTATCCGAAGGATACCAGCTTCTTGGGTGTGTCCGAAGAAATCCCTCTGTTTTGCAGAATTCAGGGTCTAGGAGTCAGAGCCAGTGGTTGTTAGGGCTTCGGGCTTAGGTTTCAAGCTCACAAGCTCATGGGTCCATAGGTTCTCGCTGGGTTGGGTTCGGGGGTTCACCACTTCCCTACACTCCCTAATCTTGGGTTGCTCTCAGGGAGCTTGAATTAAGTTACACGAATAAGGGAACCCTAGTGTTTACTGTATACCCACATTCGGGTAACTTAGTTTACTCTCTTCCCCAATAACCAGGGCTGAAAAAGTTTAAACTTTATTATAGAGACCAAAAAAGGAAGCCGAACAAGTTTAAAGTTCTTCTATTGGCTAAGTAAGTTTAAGTTCCTTAACAGCAACCCAGTCCTGTTCTCTGCCCACTCCCAAGCTCAATCGGAGACATATTTCATGCTTCGGGGTAGGGGTTAAGCCAACCTGAAGTCTCTTTAAGGGTTTAGTTTTTTTTTAGGGTTTAGGGTTTGCTGATGCAGCTCCACCTGGTCATTGTTAGCATCACCAATACACTTACGTGAAACGAACTACTCCACTTCAGCAGCTTCCTTTTAGTCGTTGGATTAGATAAGTGTTGCGTATACTCTAAATACCAAGCCAGAAGAAATATGTACATAACCTCCAGCATCCCTGAACTATTACAACAAAACATACTTCCTTTAACCCTAAACGCTGAGGTTGTAAGGGATTGAGGCATCTTCTGCGCAGAAGTGCTGAGGGGGTCTGCAGGTTTGAAAAGTCAGTACCCCAGTACTACACTAAAGTATAAACGGATGGACACCGCATATGATTTCGAAAAGCTGGAAAACTGCAAAACAAGAAAGGGGCCAACCCTAAGGTAAAAAGGGAATATGATGATAGGCAGCCCTAAACCCTAAACCATGCTTGGAGGGTCGGGGGGACTTAGTAAGTGGGTTGATACCAGAGATAACTGGTGTTACTACATGGCTTTGTTGGGGCTATAAAGTATACAGTGTACTCCCTAAACCTGAGGCCCCCCCGGACCCTCCAAGTGACCCTCCACAATGATGACAGGGCCACAATGGAGAGCCTCTAGTAGCTCCTTGAAACCTGCACTTTGGCAAACTGTACTATCTTGAGAACACCACCGTATCAAACATTCTCGCCGTGGTATACTGTACTTTCTGGGGAACATTCGCTGTTTGGTGTTGGGGGTTATATTCTTAGGGGCAAGGGATTACTTGAAGGTTCAAGGCAATTACACGCCAACTGATTCAGGGTCTTGACCTTGAATCTCCAAGCACTCTCCCCGAACGAATCTGGAATTCTAACCCTAAGCTCTAAACCCTAAACCCTAAATCCTACACGCTAACATAAGAGGAAGTGGGGGAGTGAATGTACATGCATTTATACGGGATTGCATGGGGCTTATTATAGGGATCCACTCCCCAGGTTCAGCTCAAGCACCAATAAGAAGCTCTAGTTCCGAGTCCAGACAGCACCTGTCACCTTGATCAATGCGTTTGAGGTTTGGGGTTTAGGATTTTCGGGTTTAGGGCTTGGGGTTTTAGGGTTTAGGTTTAGGATTTGGGGTTTAGGGCACCCCTGAAACAACCTGCATACCTTTTTTTTTGCAGGTCTGGTCAGAGTCCCCGTCCTTGCTGATCATCTTTCGCAGGCTGGAAATGTCGAAGGCCTTTCTACGCGGAGAAGCAAAGTAGAGGATTCCAGGATGCTCTTTTGGATCGAAACCTTCAACCCCTAAACCTTAAACCCCTACACCTTGGGTACTGCCCCCCCTCAGTAACAGTTGGATAATAGTTATAGTACGGTTATATATAGCCCTTACTAGGACCCCTAATATAGACTGTTACTGGGTGGGGGCAGTACCCAACCTACACCCTAAACCGCCCACCAGTTCAGGGTTCAGAGGTGGGCCTGATGCAAGAACGGACAGCCAGTCTGCACCCCAAAGCCGGGTTGTTGTTCAGGAACTTAAGTTGAGCACTAGAATAAGAAAACCAATTATTTACTACATACCCGTAATCTGGTAACTTAACTTATGTCCCTCCCGTAGCAGCAACCCAGAAAACATCAGGATTTTGGACCGCTGTCAGTCATCGCTTCAAGTCCTCCGTTTTAATTCTGCCACCTAGTTCCTGGATCCAGCGCCCATACTTGTGAATGATAGGAATGGAGTGAAAGTGGAGCGCCTTGACATATGACAGGGACTTTAGCTGGCCAGTACCAACAGCTTCGTTGCTCGGAGAGCTTTGGCTAGAAGTTTTACTTTGTATGCTCCAAGACTTAGACGCTGCCGCACAGCGCTTTCAAAATGCTAGCTTCCAAAATCTTAGGCCCGAAGGTTCAAGGATCTACACATCTAGTCTGAGACTCCAAGCCTTGAAGCCTGAAGGGGCCAACACATAGGTCTGCGCAAAAATGGGTATCCTTACGGACCCCAGGGATTAGGAATATCCCTCCATATAGTACACTGTCCTGCAATGGGAATATTTAATACTACGGGTTGGGGGTTTAATATTAGGGGGAGGGGATAAGGTAGAATGAAGGGAAGACAGGGAATTGTACAGGGCTGATTTGAGAAGCTCCTACATGCTTCATCGGTACCCATACAATAGCAATCTCTTGATTGTCGCCAGACTTGGTGGTTACTGGTGGCTGAAATTGAAGGGCACGCTCTTGGCGGTACTCTTGATGTAGAGACTACTAAGAACCCTGCAAGGCCTTAGTATGCTAGAGGACCCTGAAACCCCATGAATATGGTACTAAGGGTCTTGCAGGACTTGTCGTATCAACTGAAGGTTTGCAGCATATGCAGCTTTGTGCTTTGTGCTTGTGCCTTCCTGTTGCCATTCAAGCTACAAGCACTACGGGATCTATCGAAATGGGGGCCTTTGAAGACCCAAAGAACAAGAGCTAATTACAAACACACGGTTGTTACGAAAAAGGGGCCGTGAGTCCCGACTAGGGGCTCTCTACGGAAGATTTTGAGACTCCATACATGCCATGCGGTAGGTGATAATTCAGCAGATGTGCTGTTGTTCCGACGACAGTCAGAGATGTCGGTTTGCGTCCATGGATTTGCTTTTTCTGGTGAACTTGGAAAAGACGTCGTGAAATCTGTGCTTCAACCTTTTCGGGCCACTTCACCTGTCGGCCTTACCGGCAATCAATGTACCCCAACAATTTCCCCCGATATGACCCTACAATAGTTGATGTCAGGTAATTCCCAAGGGTTCCCCTTGAATGTGAACCCGAGACCCTAAGCTCCTAGCCCGTAAAAGGATCCTTATAGCCCAGGGGTGCAACCCTAGGGTACAACTCTGCAAGCCTTGATGCTAATTCTGAGGCTCTGGATTTAGAGTTTAAGGCTTTGGGGGTTTAGGGTCTAGGGGCTTTAGGGTTCAGGATTCAGGGTTGAAGCTCGAAACTGCCCTCCCCCAAACCAACACGGAAGCCCATGTGAGCTGTAGCCTAAACTCCTAGTATCCCCCTAATACCCCCTTTAGTGCTCCCCTACGTGAACCCTGTATAATCCTTTTGAAGGAGTTTAATCTGCGGATCATATAGCTCCGCTCTTCAAAGAACAGTAATACACATCACCCCTTTTCAGTGTCCATGTTGGTTCTAACCCAAATGCCAGCCACTTAGTCCACGAATGTGGTTCTTGTTGGGCTATGCCTACAACTATATTAGGGCCAGAACTGTCTTGAATCTCCAAGTTCATTAGACGTTTTGATCAGCCCCCGTGAAGCTACCACTGCTCCTATGCGTTCTTCTGAGAATGGATCCCTCACCCCTATGAACCATAAACCATACAAGTACAAGAGGATTACCTTGGGATTTCTCATTCTTATGGGGTGCGAAGGTTTTCATTGTGAAGTGGCGGGGTTCTTCAGCCTTAATGTCTGTTTAGTGCACGGGGTCTGAGAATCTAAATGGGCGTCTATCAATATGGTATCTACACACACCCTAAATGCAAAACCCCAATCCCTATACGCTAATCCTAAACCCTAATCCCTAGACCCCAAGCCCTAATCCCTGAATCTTCAGGAGTTGCCCACTATACTCAAACTGTAACCCTCGCACTTCCCTGCAAGAGTAATTTTGCTTGGACCTTTTCAACTTAAACCCCTAAGTAAACCAGGCTCCCCCATAGGTGTTAGGGTTTTGTGAAAATTCTTTTCAGCACGGTTCCCAACTTCTACAAATCTAGACCCTAAACCCCCACAGACCAATCTCTGAAATCCCCTCGCCCTAAACCCTAAACCCTAAATCCCAGCCCCTCTTCGTGAAGCGAACCGATAATTCTCTCTGCCAGGCCACGGTAAATCCAACCTGCAGAGATCTAGGGGTTTCGGGTGTAGGGGTTTCGGGTTGGCATTGGATTTAGGACTTGCGTTGTTAGGTTCAGGCCCCCAGAGACAGTATAAGTCCAGAGTGGAGGTGTAGGGGTTAGGTTTAGGAAGGGTATTGTCAGAAGCTTTCCTGTTTTGTACCATAGTTATATGGGTCATATTCTAAACTCCAGTATCGCCTTAATAAGGCCTACAATGCTCCCCTACATAATCCCCTCTATAACACCTTTGAAGGAGTTTTGACTATAGTACATATGTAGATTTTACGGCATTTCTGGAAAATCTATTCGAAACCCAAAGCCCAATCGAGATCCTGAAAGGGGCTATAGGGTTTAGGCATGCAAGGGTCCTTGAACCTGACTCGTCTTGACTGTACCTTCAGACCATAAGATTTTGGGTTTAGGGTGTTCAGGACTTAGGCTCTAGGGTTTTGGATTGAAGGCGTTCCTTCTAACCCCAAACCCTGTTTCAGGGTTCAGGGCCTGGGGGAAACGCTGACCCAAAACCCCAAAACACAGAATTCTCCTCTCAGTCCCATGAGCCATCCTTAGTCAAGCAGGAGAAGGGACGGTCAAATGAGTAGTGTTTTTTTTGGTGGTTGAACCTAGTAAGATTATATTCCTTATATAGAATAGTATACCCAAAAGGAGGAATACCATAGTATCCCCAAATAAAATACTACTCAAATAGGATCTGATGCTGCGGGGTGATGCTAAACATCAAACCCTGAGCCTTAAACCCCAAATCCCCAAGCCTCGAACCCTTACAGTTTAGGGTTAGGGTTTAGGGCTTAGGGTTTAGGGTTAGGTTTAGGGCTTAGGGTTTAGGACACATCCATCTGAAAAAAAGGAAGCATGTGACCAATGGCCTTGTATCGGGCATTCAAAGCTGCAATCACCTGCCAGAATGGACGGGATTATGAAGGTTTCAGGGTTTTAGGTGTTTGGGTTTAGGATTTCCCTAAACCCTAAACCCTGTTGTACGTCTCTAGGTCACAGTGCTTTGGGTTTTTGAGGGTTTCAGGCTTTTTAGGTTTTGGGCTAGAGTGTGGTATGATTTTTCCTCCCTCAAACCAGCAAGAAACCACGTCGACAGCAGTTTGTACAGGACTTTCCCTAGAGTTCCACGAAAACAGTTGTCAGTAGGGAATATAAATATGGCAATATATTATACAGGGAGTATAGAGGGATTACATTCCCGTTTTCCTACTTACAACCAGCAAGTAAATCTTGTCGCAAGATTTCAATTTGCTGTAATCATTTCGTGGCTTGTTGCAGGGCATAGCGTTGAGGGTTGCAATTTCCCTACTGCTAAAATCCATATGAGCTACAGTTTAACGGAATGAGTTCCTCATTGGGGACTATATAAGGGATTCTACCAAACTACAACAAGGATGTCGATGTCCACTGTTTAGGGGCCCTCATTAGGGCTAATGTGACAGTAGCTCATATGAGCAGCTACCTTTGCGTCTGTGAGACACGGCATCCGGAACCCTCAGCCCTAAGCCTTCACGTTGGGTTCCCTGACTTTGAGGACAACCTCCCTCCTCCCATGAATTGGAATGTGCTTCTCCAGGTATACAAGAATCATACAGTAACACTAGGGACAGGAATAGAGCAATCCCTGACCCTAGACCACGTTTATGAAGATGCATGGCAAGCTTGTGAACCATGAGCTCCTGTTTAAGTTGTAGGTGGGCACCATGGGAGCTTCGCGAAATGAGGGGTACCGTTTTGGTGTCTCCACGATAAGGATGGTAGTGTTTTGGAGGTCTATATAGGGGTCACTCTATTTAGGGAAACTACCATATGCAAGGACTACAAAAAGTCTCTGTAGATGTAATCAAAAGAAAACTGCACAGGACTTTGAGAAATGCTCAGCCTCGTCCCCTAAACCCTAAGCCCTTTGTCAGTTCACATTTTCACAAGGCATATACCGCAGCAAAAGCAAGCCCCGCATTTTGAGAAACCATCCAGTCAGCGTGCTACATGCCTACCCCTTAGGGTCCAGGATATAGGGCTTAGGGTTTAGACCCTACGCCTGGATTTCATGTAAGTGTTTTTTGGGTCAACTACCGGCAGAATCATATGCAAAGGTTGCCATTTTCCGGCCCCGCCTTCCAATGCTGAAGCCTTAAGAACATCTAGATTCAGGGTATAGGGTTTAAGGTCTGGGAAAGTTCCCGCATCAACGGCCTCAGGTACGGGCGCCTGGAATCCACGGAGCAACAGACTGATACCCAACACCTAAACCCTAAACTTACACTGGGCACACGATGCCAACATTAGACTGTTTTGGGCAAGACCAGAATGCTCAGGGGGCTTCATAGGCAGGTTAATTAGGGTTCAGGGTTGAGAGTTTCGGGTTCAGGGTCCTCTCAAGTTTTTGTATGGCTTGTAAAGGTTATCTGGCCTCTGGTTAGCAAGGAATGAAGGAATGGATCCTTATAGTAGTCCCTATATAACCCCTTATCGTAATTTGCATTTTCTTTTCCGTTCCTTCATTCCCAGCTAACCAAAGGCCAGTTGTAAGCATACTTACTAAGTCTTCTCATCCGTAACCCTCTACCATCATAGCTGCTACATGTCACCAAAGCGGATGTTACTTACATTTACTTTGGGTCCTCTCCCCACCCATTTAAAACCGTGTATCATACGGGTATTATTAAGGGCTATACAGTTACATTATAATGTGTATCCAGCCGTTAATAAGTGAAGGCATTGCCCAACATGTAATGTCTGCTGTTTTCCCCCTAAGATTAATCAGCCACCCTACCGCTTCATATTAGATATTCCTTATAACAGACCCTGTGTGGGGTTTCCCGAAAGTAGGAGTACTTCTTTGGGGGTCCCTATGATGAGGACTGTAGTAGATTGGGTCCGTATTGCGGTCTCCCTATGTATGGAAACTACCATGTGCTGGGAGACACATCTAATCAAGGAGTGGTTGTGTTCAATATTTAGAAAGGAGCGTTTCACTGTCATTCTAGTCTACAGTGTTCTGATTTCATCATTCTGTGCACCCCAATCGTATTGCATCCTTGCCAATAAAACCAAAACTACGTACCACAGTGAGCAGCCTCCTCCCACGTCTGCTGGTCATCGTTTAAGCAGTCGTGCTCATGATTACCTCGGCGATGGGCAGTTGAGGTTCTCATGATCCCGGAGCCCCAAACCCCAAACCCTAGATTCTAGATCATAAGCCCTAAGCCCTAGATCCTAAAGCCTACACCCTGGATCCTAAACCCTAAACCCTATGCACCCCAAACCCTACATTCTAGACCCTAACTCATATACGCTAACTGTAAACTGTAAACCTTGAACCACAAACCCTGATCGTGTGGCTTTCCGGCAAATTTTGGTTCGAGGCTTGGGCTCTTGGATGTGACTGGTCGGAGGAAACGGTCCATCTCTCTTGTTTAGGGTTTAGGCTCAAGCTCCCTGTTATAAGATTCCAGTATACTGGAGTCTATTTGTGGATGTCTGTTTATGCAACACAAGCATATGCATTTCAGAGGCTGGGATTTTAGGGGATGTTTTCCTGCAAGTATCTCCGCGCAAGTAAGGGATACAGGGCTTTAGGTTTCGACGTCTCGCGGCGGAGTCTGCAACCCTAAACCCTAAGCACTGAAGTCTAAACCCAAAACCCAATTTCAACTTCTCTTGCTTTGGGAAGCTGCCAGGTGGGTTCTAGGGGAAATCACAGGATGCTGCACAGCTCTCATAGCCCCGCTAGTTGGGAATGATTTGTATATATCTATGTATATATATATAGTGTTTAGAGTTTAGAGTTTAGGATTTTCTCATAGCTCCACTTCAGTAGTGTTTCTTGAGTAAGATGCCATTCTTTTCGTAAAAATACCACAGCTGAGACAAGGAAACCTAGTCGTACTCCATGCGGGCTTTAAAGCACGAGCAGAAAAGAAAGCGTTTAGTGTTCTTGTCGCCACTAAAACCTTGCATGACCTTCGTGTACCAGAATACCAGAACTCCCGAGTATAAGCTACCTTCAAGAGCTTCAAGATCTTAGGATTTGGGGTTGGGACCTCGCTATCCCGGAGATTACTAGATGTCGTTCAGCAATCATATGGCTTAGGTGAGCATTTCTAAACATGGGGGTTCTTTTCTGTCATCATTCTTGGGGGAGCTCTTCTGACTGCCGCAGGACTACGGACATGCTTTCTAGCACTATTGAGTAAAGGAAGAGGAGACTCCTAGCTAGAGCAATAGATACGCTTCTCTAAAAACGAGCCACCAAACAACAGGCAGCTATCTCTCGTTCTGTTGAGATGAAGGTGCCCATATCCACCAGTCCGTATACGGGACTTAGGCTCACAACATCATTCCGCAAAAGTGCCTTGGATAATGAGCCATAGTCTAAGCTTCTAGTATCCCCCTCAATAGCCCCTGTAGTAGTCCCCTATATAATCCTTTTTGTAACCCCCTTTAAGGAGTTTAGGCTGTAGCTCAAATGTCACTGTCCATGCCTGGCCGCTGTGAGTACAGTTATGGCCTTCTGGCAGAGTCCGGCCCCTCGTGCAGGACACTTGGCTGGGCTTGTTACTGGCAACAAAGGTAGTGCGTGTACACATACCAGTGGCTAGTAAACTTGCGGGCCTAGACTTGGCACAACTACACTTCATGGCGGGTTAGACGTGAGACGCGTTTCAATCTTGGCCGGCTATGGTCCCGGCAGCATTTGTCTTAGCCATGCGCCTGTTGGGCATTCTGATGCCCCATGACTTCCCTCTGGGACGCAAGGTGCGAAGCAAAAGTCGGAACTAAAGACGGTACGCAGTATGCAGCCGGTAAATGATTGCCATACCGGTACTGTTGTCCCATGTACTGTAAGTCCCTAGACCTATAACAAACCTCATTCTTCTTCATTCCTTAGGGTTCTACTACAATGAAGAGAGAACAGAATTCCTCAGGCGACTCCACTGAAAGGTTCCCAAGATCCTGGTCTTTAACTCAATCACCCAATAAAGTCCAACTTTCAGCTCTTTTAATATGAGCTATAATCTGACCTCCTAGTATCCCCTTCATAACCACTATAATAGTCCCCTATATAACCCCCCAGAAGGAGTTGAGACTATAGCTCACATGAAGTAGAGGAACCTCAATAATTATCATGTGCTAAAGATGGAACACCTAGCCGAACGGTCCGAGCCCCAAGCCCTAAGCTTTAAGCCACTACTAGTACCATTACTGTTACTACCAATATCATTACTATTAATCTTACTACTACTACTACTACTACTACTATTATTACTACTAGTATTATCATTACTATTCGTCGATTCGTCTTACTCTTATTCTTATTATTCTTATTGGGAGACTTGACGCCCAAATGAAAGCCATTTCATTCCAAGTCCGCCTTTCCCTTTCATACTTCCCAAGGGTCTCTCAACATTTCGGGTACCTTTAAAGGGGTTTATAATGTTTATATTGGGATATGTAAGGTTATTTAGCGATTTCCAAGGATTCGTGGGTTTCCCAGTACCTGCCCCACTCGCTAATAGTGAATTGGGCAGTTTGCTTTCTATAGGGGAGGTGATGTGTTCTTCAAAGTAATCCCCATCAAGTTGTCGAATAAAACCTCAAATTTACTCTGTATGACTTGTCTGCTCAGAATCTGGCAAGCTGGGCGATCAAATCCTGTACCCTCAGCCGAGTTACGCCCAAGGGCCCCGCAAAGAAGTAGGGCATGCGGTGTTCCATGCTAGCACGGTTGAAAGCAACAGTCAGAATTCGCACCAAACTTTACGCCCGAGCCCCCTAAACCCTGAACCCCAAAAACTACAGAGCCTACATCCATATCTCCAAGTGCAAGACGGGCTGCCTTCTTCATACAGGATGCGGTCAAAAATTTCTGTCAGCTCGATCATCATGGATGGGCTGCACTTTGGAGAATTTGCCGATGAAGGCCTCAAAACGCGATTCTCCCCGAGTCTCTCACTTAACCCCCTTTCTATTCACCCTGCATATGAAAGAGAGGAACCCTAAAAGTGTTCAAGTGCTACAGGTGCAGAAAAGTCACAGGAAGACAGACATATGAACAATAATCCCATCAAACACAAAACTTAAAATGACAACAGTAACAAGAACAGCCATACCACGACAACACTAATAAAGAATAACAATATCAAGAACATTACTTGTGGCATTAATCAAGAATAAGAATCACAGTCTCAAGAACAATGAGAAGTACGTTGAATGCTCATCATGATATCTGAAGCCAAACGTACTCAGCAGCGCCTTCTCCTACTACTTCTGCTGTAGCGCTGCTGATGTTCCTACCTTCTTTTTGGGGTTCCCATGTGGTACTTGGTCCAAAGTCTTGCTCCCAAAGTGGTTATTATGGAAAATGCCTTGCCCTATATATCCTCATAGATCTACAGGAGCCCTGAATAGTTTTTCAAAGGGACCTTGAAATCGACCCTAAACCCTAAACCCTAAATTTGAGCATAGCACCTCTCGGTTTTCACACCCTTTTGGTGGAATGGAGGATCTGCGAAGTCGCTGTTCCCTTGGTTGTGGGTTTGAGGTTTAGGGTTTAGAGCTTCGGGTTTGAGGTCTGGGGTTTGGGGTTTAGGTAGGTTTCGGATCTAAGGTTTAGGGTTTTGGGTTTAGGGTTTGAGGTTTAGAGAAGACACTTCAGATGGAGCATGGCCCAATCCACTGAAAAAACAAGAAAAGAAACCCGGATGATTGGCAAGGGCAACTTATGAGCAAGCAAAGGACGAGCCTAGAATCATCTTCTTGGAGGGTCAGGGGGACGTAGTAAGTAGACATACAACCTGCATAAGCTATATAATGACCCAGTGAGCCCGATTATTTAACCTACTTACTAAGTCCCCCTGACCCTCAACTCTAAACCCGACATACTACAGAAAGGGACGCTGTGGACACCCATTTTTTTGGATAGTTTAGGGTTATATCTTATTGCATTCTATAAATTTCATAGATTTGTGCATTTATTTCTTTAAAAATCTACGTGTGTCTTAACATGATTTAACGTGATTCGAAATCTGGGCTTGCATTTCAGACCTCTACGTACTGAGAATACTGAGAAAATTTCAGTAATCTCAGTCATCAAAGGGGCTGATTCAAGAAAAGTTCTGGAGTTATCTTGGATCTTGGATCCGCCCCATTGATTACTGAGATTATATTGAAAACAGTTCAGTGATCTCAGTATCAATGGAGCGTATCCAAGATCCCAGATTGCTCCAGAAGTTTTCTTCGATCCGCCCAATTGATTAGTGAGAATACAGAGGCAAGTTCAGTACTCTCTGTAATCAAGAGGGCGGATCCAAGAAAAGTTCTGGAGCAAACCTGGATCTTGGATCCCCCCCTATTAATTACTGCGATTACTGAAGTTTTTTCAATACTCTCGGCAATCAACGGGGTGGATTCAAGATCCAAGATTGCTCCAGAACTTTTCTTGTATCAGCCCCTTTGATTACTGAGATTACTCAAATTTTCTCAGTATTCTCAGTAATCAATAGGGCGGATCCAAGAAAAGTTCTGGAGCAATCTTAGAGCTTTTAAACACTGTCCCTATCATGCAATGAGTAGATATTATTGAGCTACTTTTGAGATATCTAAAAAAGACGTTTCTTTTCAATACATCGCTCATTTCTAATCTGCGCAACATTGTAGTCAGTGACAGTTTTAACTACTGGAAACATCTTGAATTTTGTTTGTATAGTTTTCTGAATATTTCAAACATTTCGCAAGTTTTGGAAATTTTAACTTTCGAAATAACTGGAATAAGTAAACCAATGAAAATGACTGGAACAGGTAAGTTATCTACTGTAAGTCACCCAAAGAATTTAAGTGAAGCGACATATTTGAAGCAGTTTACAATATTCAAAAAGACTAACTACATGATAATACCGTTAAGATTTGAATAAATACAATATTTTAATTAACTAAAATATTTGAAAAATGCAATCTCAAGCATATAAAAAGGTTCGAATACTTAATATATGTAAAATATCCTAGAAGTAACTATAGCGCTTGATTGCTGTAAGTTCAACAGTCAACACAAAATGAGTTTTCCTCATAGCGGGAAAGCACCAGCGTTACGGAATACCATAGCCCTAGAGCCCTAGAACCCTTAAGCACTAGACCGCACCTAAACTTTACAACCCTAAGTCTACACCCTTGTACCCTAGTCCCCAAGCCCTATATCCTCAAGCCCCTCAGCCCTAAAACCCTACACCGTTGACAACACCAAAGCCCCACACCCTATAACCCTCACCCCTGAAGCCTATGACCTTGTACAGTGCCGTATATCCCAGACCCAATAACCCTAAACCCTATAGCCCTGAACACCAAAGCCCTGAACCTTACTGTATACCCTAAGCCCTATAGCCCTCAACCCCCAAACCCTATAACCTTCCAAGACCTAAGGCCCTACCCCCCAAAACCCCTGAAACCTTTCACCCCAATCCCCCAACCCTATAACCCTTTAGCCTTCTGACCCCATGAACCCCGTAGCCTTACACCCCTATGGCCTACCCCCCCCTGTAACACTCAGCCTTAAACATTATAAGACTAACCCCTAAGCCCTGTAGCCCTAGGCCGCTAACTCCTAGAACCCAAAACCCTAAAGTACCCCGAAACCTTGTATCCTAACTCCTGTAAACCGATCCCCTGAGCCGTAAAGGCCCGTAGGACTAAACCCTGGAACCCTTAAGCCTTTGACCCTGTAGCCTTAGCCCCGAAAGCTTACAGTCCGACCCTATAACCCTAAACTTTACAACCCTGACCCTACACCTAACCCCTTCAACCCTTGACTCCCCCTAGCCCTACACCCTATAGCCCTCACGCTAAAGCCTAACATGTCATGTGTATGAGGTCACGCAAAACTCTCGAACAAACAGGTGTCCACAGCATCCCCCTCCCAAATACTAGAATAGTTTACACTTTCTTCTCCATTATTACTCAGTCCCCCTGGCCCTCCAAGTAAACACCTGATTGATTCCGACGAATGCAAATACAGGGAGTCATATGGGGTTCTCAAATTCAGGGTCCCATTTTGGTATCCCTAAGTATTAGGTGCCGTAATATAATAAGTAACCAAGAGGGGCCCATGATTTTGAGAACAACGCATATGGTCATCTAGGGAAATGTGCCATAGTCAAAACTCGAAGCAAGAGACCTAAGCCATATCCTGTAAATGGGATTCGGGAGAACTTGTAGGGGTTTAAAAGGACATGCAGCGTTTAGGAGGGGGTTAGAACTACCAGTATGATCATTATCATATTTATCCCCCTAAGCCCTTAACCCTAATTCCAACAGTGGGCCCGTCGACCCCCTCATATCCCAACCCTAAACCCTAAACCCCAAATGAAGTCTTGGGCGATAAGCTCTGCTACGCCCATCCAGACTTGTCTCGCCCTTCACTCTGGCCCTAACACCTGCAGCCTGTAACCCGAAATCCTTAAGCTGCAAAAGCTTTAAAACCCTATAGTCCCCCTTAAGTAGATAGAATATGGCTTTGGGTATATTATAACAAGATCCCCATATTCCCTATATTCTATCTAGTTAAGGGGGACTACAAACCCTAAACGCCCTTGAAGCCCTGAACCCCGTCTTCAGGCAGGAGGCCCCGCTCGAGGAGTGTCGGCATTGAGGGTGAATCCGTCGTGAGACTTGGTTCTAGCATTTTCTGCAATCTATAACAAGAACACGGCTTTTAATACCTGTTTAGGATTATAGAATCATAAGAGGAAAAAGAATTCCTAAGGAGCCGACTACAGGCTTGGTGTCTGGGCTTTTGAATGTTTTGGGCTCAGGTTTCAGGATTCTGGGGGGCTGAGGTTATATTGGGGTTGTACTGGGATAATGGAAAAGAAAACGGAAACTACTATTTAGGTTTTAGGGTTTAGGAGGCTAGGCTATCATGGTTTACAGTGCGGAGTCAGCATGGATGAGTTTGCAGTTTGAGCATGAAGAACCGGACTCCTAATCTGCGCTTGTGAGAATCGCAGAAGCTGTAGGCTTTAGCATCCAGGGTTTGGGCTTTCTGCAAGTAGGACTATGTGAGAGCTTCGCGCAACATCATGTACTTTTTTTTTCGTCTTACTAGCGGAAAACCTATACCTATAAGAAGACAAACCCAGTGTTCTGGGCACCAGGTTGTCAGACACTTTCCCGCGGAGCTCCTGGAGTAAAAGCAAAGTTTAGTGTCAGGGGGTAATAGACGAGTTCTGGATATGGGGAGGTGTCAGGGTTGTGTATGTGGGATTATTTTGCAAGTGCAGGTGCCTAGAGATCCCAACAATACATGGGGATCACACATTACAAAGGATTGTCGGGGTCCAATGCGACTGTGCAAACCCCCATCTTAACGATACCCCTCAACATGTACAATGAGCGACAGCAGAAACAGGTTGCTGCTGGCACGGCCAAATTGCATTTACATCTTGCCACAAGTTTAGCTGCCTGTCCAACAATCCAAGGAACATCTGACAAAATCCTAAACCCCAACCCCCAAGGTTTTGAAACATTAAGGGCTGACTCCGAACCTGGTATGCGTCTCAAAACTTCAAAGTCACATTCTTGCCTGTTGCAAGTGAGGCACGTGCACGCTTCCGCGTGACAAAGCCGGATGCACTGCTGTCTGCCACCCATGTTTTCTGGGTCCTGGGTTGCGAGTTCCTTGAGCTTTGGGCGTAGGAGGCAAGACAAGATTGTAGTTTCCATAAATACAAGGACCCCACTCTTGACCCTCCAAAGACTATAGTCATGCTTACACACTATAGACCCCAAGAAAGATCCCCTTAATTTTAGGAAACCCTTTTGATCTTGAAGCCTTGTCCTGTACTTGGAGGGTCCGGGGGACTTAGTAGCAACAACAAATCGTAGTAATTATAGTAGTAACAATAATAATAACTAGTAGTAACAATAATAGTAATACTAATAGTAACAATGGTAGCAGTATACCTGTACCCTTTCTGAGCCATATACTAACTCAGGTATCTCCATTCTTAACCTACTTACTAACCCCCCCTGGCCCTCCAAGTAGGTCATGTTTCAGTGCCACCCAGTGATTCGCAGGCTTCTGCACAAATTTGTTGCAGTGCGGTGAGAAACGTCGAGTTGAGATGAATCAGCCTTTTACCTTCCTTGTTGCGCTCAGACTACGTGTGGAGCTTCCGAGCCTAGGTGTTTCTATGTAAAGTTAAGCAACAAATTATCGGAGGCTTGAACCACTGAAAAAACATCCCTCTCTCGAATAGGGCTGTGGGGTAAGGGGGTCTCCATGGATCGTACGGAGATCTGGAATTCACAAGGAAGTTTTAGCGTCTCTACCAAGGCCTAGATAGGGGCAATGTGTCAACCCCACAAACAGGCTCCATACACCTTCACATCCATCCCCTTGTATCAGCTACAGGGGGGATCTCTGTGAAATCCTAGGCTTATGCACCAACAAAGCCCCAATTCAAATTTAGGTTCAGAACTCTGGGCGTTTGCCGTGCTGTTCAGGTACTTAAGCTAAGGTATCGTCATAAGGAAACCAAAAGTACACATCGCCCCATACTATGATAACCAAGTTTAGGTTCCCGAACAACAACCCAGAAAACAATCCATGAACCTTAAACGCTGAATCCTGAGCCCTAAACCCTAAACCCCAAATCCTAAATCCTAAACCCTAAACCTCAATCCTAAACCCAAACCCCTGAATTCCCACCTGGCCCGCTTAGGCCGTTCCCACCCATTGCTAGGGTGGTGAGACACTGACCTTTACACCAGCACTGGGTAAGACAATGGGAAGCCTCCGTCCCCCACATTTTCTGCTTTCTTCCAAGGGTGTCCCAGGGGGGGTCCGGGCCCCTGGCTGCGGCAAGTTCTCGGGGTGGAGGGCTTGAGGTTAGGGGCCCCCGACAACCCACCCGAAACCTGCTCATTTGCTTGGGGTTCCTCAAAGGCCCTGGAAGCCTTGAAGGGCCTCCAGCCTGCAGCGGGCTCCCTCATCCTGATGCTTGTTTGAACTCAAAAGCAGAAGACGATCTCATTGGAGCCTAACAGGGAAGAAATCTGGGTGGTAGCCCGTGAGGTCTCACGGCGGGTGGGAATCTTGAAGAAAGCCCAGTTTGGATGGCTTCTTTGGCAACATGCACGAGATTCGCTGAGCGCAGGATGTGCCGCCACCCGCAAATCCCTGCAAGTGGGGTGGCGCCGTCGGCGCATGGATACTCAGCCCTGCGCAGGTAGACGTCCTAAACCCTGAACCCTCAATCCTAAACCCTAAACCCTAAATCCTAGACCCTGAAACCTAAATCCTAAACCCTAAACCCCTAAACCCTAAACCCTTAAAACCCTAAACCCCTAAACCCTAAACCCTTAAACCCCTAAACCCCTAAACCTAAAAACCCGTGACAAGGACCCATCCCAGGCGCTATGGCAGGCACGATCGCGCTGAAGACTGACGGTAGCCGAGTCTGCCGCCTTCAGTTTTCGGGTTCCGCTAACATGGATACGGTGTAAAAAGGGACATGGTAGGGATGTATGGGGCTTAGGGTTTTGGGTCTTCAGGATTCAGGTTTTTGTGGTTTGCCCTCTCCAAAGCAAACCTTTCAAGCTCAAAAGTAGGGGAAGTTTAGGATTTCAGGTGAGGGCTTAGGGTTTACAGTTATCTTCCAAAATCTTCAGCCACAAAGACCCACACCCTTAAACCTGAACCCCTTGGACCTTCAAACGGCAAACCCATAGAACCTACAACCTGAAACTTTAAAAGTCTTAAACTCCCAACCCAGAACGTGAAAACTCTTACACCCCATGTCCTTCAGCCTGAAAATGTTCAGAACCTAAAGCTCCAACAACTTTTTGAAGGGACTTTACTGGGAACCCCAAACAGGAAAATCCAAGAACATAGTAGGAATATAATAGGAATAGACCTACCACGGTCCTTATATTCTATTAATTCTATGATATTCCTACAAAGTAAAAACCCTGGTTAAACCCTAATCCTGGAACTCCGTCGACACTTAAACCCTACAATAAATTCAGGACCTAGGCAACTTAATCAAATTACCACGTAAGCCAAATCATACGCTACACTACGTAAAGAACATTCAGGTTCCTCAGCAGCGACCGAGTAGATCTCGGACCAGTTGAGCTAGCGTCTATACCCCTAATCTCCCCATTTATAACCCCTATAGTAAGCCGCTATATATCCCCCTTTGAGGAGTTTTGATTATGGCCCAGTTGCCAAGCCGAGAGGAATGGCCTGGAGACAAAGCCGGCCTGGGCTGAAGGACGCTTCCCCGGTGAATGCCATGAAGCGGACTTGTAGCCAGACCCTAAAGCCCAAGCCCTAATTTAGGGTTTAGGGAAGAGGTTTGGAGGCGGAGGTTTGCACGAATGCCAACATGATATGAATAAAGCTGTCTTGGGGAGTCTTGGGCCATTTCTTCTTTGTATAGGATGAGGTTTGGGGATTGAAATTAGGTTGCAGATGTTGAGTGCAATGGGAGGTTGGAAGCCGAGCTTTCCGGGACATGATTAGGCTTTGATGAGTTTTGGGTGTATAGCTCAGGGGCCAAAATCCTGAAGGAAGAGTACCAAGACAAAGTCCTCAAACGATTTGGAATCTCCTCTTGTGGGAGTCAATAGTAATAGCAGTCAAGATAACAGTAATAACGACAGCGATAATGATGATGACGGTTGTAGTGTTGTAGTGTTGTAGTGTTGTAGTAGTAGTAGTAGTAGTAGTAGTAGGAGTAGGAGTAGGAGTAGGAGTAGGAGTAGGAGTAATAATAATAGTAGTAGTAGTAATAATAACTGAGAATTGTCGCAGCATGCAGAGCCCTGCATCTGCCCATTGTCACATGAGCCATAATCTAAACTCCTAGTATTCCGCTTAATAAGCCCCATAGTAGTCCCCTATATAATCCTCTTCACAACCCCCCTTTAGGAGTTCTGAATATAACTCACATACATTCAAACATGAACGGTATCGTTGTCTGGCCATATATACTTGAGTGGTCGGCTGCTTTCTGGGATAAACTTTGTTTTGGTTTACGCATGGGTGGATGCATAGGCTGTGGGCGTGGGCGCTGCTCTGGTTTGAACATTCATGCTCTGGTGACGGTATGCCCTTGGGGATGGACATCCGCATGCTTTGGGCATGGACGCTCTCGTGACTACATGCTGCTCCCAGGAACGCACTTTGTCATGGTTGATCGTATCCTCTCGGAGATGGATGGATCATAGTCTGGGCATGGATGCTGTGGTGTTCGCATGCAATCGAGCAAGCATGGTTACACTGGCAGCAGTCTGCTCTTGGAGGTGGCCGCATGTTCTCGGAGATGGACGTTGGTATAGTTTGGGCATGGATGCTGTGGGGGTGACCGCGTGGGAATCCTTTAGGAGTGACACGTCCATGACTTTTTTATCGCCTGATGGCGGACCCCAGGGCTTGGGGGTTCATGGTAGTAAGAACTGTAGCAAGTGTAGCCTCGTACTAGCAGTAGTATCAATAGCAGCAACAATAGAAATAGTAGTTATTGTAGTAGCAGCAGTAGTAGTGGTCGTTAGTTGTTGTCCTATTAGCCAGAAGTAATAGTAGCAGCAGTGGCGGCGGCGGCGGTCGCGGTCGCGGTCGCAGTGGTGGTGGCGGTGGCGGGACCAGCAGTAGTGACTACACAATGGCAATGCAACCAGTAGGCGGAAAAAAAGACAAACAAAGGACCACATCCCAAACATACATCAGAACAAGACAATCGGTCGTCACCAAAAAAGGCTGGATCATGACATCTTTGTAGCATTCAGGAACCTTCCTCAACTTAAGGCCAAATCCAAAGTCATAAGCACTGAATGTGAAACCCTCAGCTGTGTATTTCCTAGCTACAGAGTTTCCTGGCCACCAAATGGTTTACCTTTTCAGTATAACCGGAATATATATACATATATATGTATATATATATATAGATAGATAGAGCAGTTTTTCAACATTGGGGGACCCCAATGTAGGCATCCAAATAATATAGTCCCGATTATAGGGACCTCCAAAAAAGTACACCCTAAACCCTAAACCTCCATATGTATACCCAAAAGGGTTGCAGGAGATCCACCCAGTAACTAAGATTTAAAAAGGTCTGAAGCCAGGCTGCTACCGTCCTGTGTAAGGCATGCATGGCGATACCTAAGAGCTGGAGCTTCAGGAATAGGGATATATAGGGATTCATAGGTAGGTATAGGGGTATACAGGGCTGTATGGGGTGTATAGGAGTATATAGGGGTATAAAGAATCAAGGAAACCCCCAGGTGGGTAGCTATCAGGTGGGTACACTTGAAGGACCCTTACCTTTACGCGAGCCTTAGGTGGTGGTACTCACCTGGTAGCTAGCCACCTGGCGGTGTTCTTGAAGGAGGAGATAGAACGGTTATGGTACAGGATTTGCATGCTAGGCCTAGCTGGCGCTTACACCGGACACCTTGTCTTCACGGTTATGCCGCTATGCTAGGGCTTAGGATTTAGGATTTCAGCTACAATCAATGTCCCACATACTTACTGGACGTGGGCTCCTGTTCGGGAATGCTATACTAAACTACCCAAGGGACCCCTATGTCCACCCTATATGAGCTATTGTCTAATGTCCTAGTATCCCCCTTCATAAGCCCTATAACAGGAACCCTATAGAGTCCCCTACATAACCCCCTGTCAGGAGTTTAGACTCTAGCTCATGTAACCCCTTTAAAGGGCTCTGCCTTCACGGCAATTGCCCGGCAGGTCTAGCGTGTGGGGCTCAGGATTTGGGGGCGTAAGATTCCGCATTGTGGGTTCGGCTGAGTAGGAGCACTTGGAGTAGCAGAGGTTTGGGGATTTGAATCTTCCCCTAATTGGGGGAGGAGAGGTTTTGGGATTCAGAATTTTACCCTAAACCCTAGACCCTAAACTTGGGCTGGCGTTAGGCTTGTGTAGTCTAGGCACGAGGGTTGCGGATGTTTAAGGTAGCTTTCATGTGGGCTGCCAGTGGGTACCCTTACATAACACTCATAGTCTAAACTCCTTAAAGGGATTATATAGGGGAGTATGAGAGGGGTCATGAAGGGGAATGCTAGGAGTTGAGACTATAGCTCATATGGGGACACCAGGACTACACGAGGGCTATGCAAGGCCCATATGGGGGAAGCTCCCCACTTGAAACTTCCTTAGATATGTTGAAGGCAACACAGGTAAGCTAAACCGCATATTGCAGGACCCTTCTTGTACCCTTAAATAGGGGTAGGGTTTAGGACATAGGGTTTGGGGTTTACGGTGCCAGGACCCTCCTCGTACGCTTAAACAGGGGTATATGGTCCCCAATGGTGGGTATTTAGGGTATATAGAGGGTAAATGGAGGGTCGAGGTTCTCAGCTTTGCGCTAAACCCTACGGCCTCACCATGTGCCTCGAAGTTGACGATGCATATCGTGCACCTTCTGCAACCCCTCCACACGCCCGGAAGCTAGGGAAGTAAGATGCCCTTCGAATGGTGGGCCATGGGTGCAGAAAATCTCAGCAGCGGCAGTGCAGATGAGGATGCAAAAGGTCACCTTCAGCCACTAAAATTGTAGGCTTGGAGCTGGGTACCTTATGCGCGCAAAAAAAACCTCAGCTACTGTTGATACTAAAAATTCTGCATGATCTCCAGTATACTATTATATCATAAGTCCCAGGGCAGAATAAGTTGCTCGCGGTCATGCTGGATTTGTAATATCCACCCTACGAAGCCCTATATAATCCCAGTGTCCATTCCATCTTCATTTGATTCTCTGTTATTGGGCAATATCCCCACAAATCCCCACATAACCGCCATACTAATGTAGTATCCACCGTATTGTAGCTCGCGTCCGTAAGCTGCATGGCTGTCCATGGAACCTGGATCACACCTTGAGATGAGTGTTTCCAAAAACGAGGCTCAACCTCCTAGATCCCCTAAAGGATCCAAACAATGGAACCCCCCCAATATGAACCCATTACTACAGTGGGGAACCTAAGGGATCATTAATTAAGCGGTTCCATTTTTTTGGATCCCTTAGGGGGTCTGGGTAAAGCATATCGTCTGGGTTGCGTTTTAGCACCCTCCCCAACCCAAGCTCTAATTTTACATCCCAAAATTTAGCATGAAGAAGACGAGCCCGCAAAGCGGTAAGGTTGCAGAAGCTTACCGCCAGGAACCGTCATGAATACAATGACTTTGAATCATAAAAGGGGCACTATGAAGGAGAAACAACTTCACATCACCGTTCTCATAGTTGACAGCAGAAGGCCGCGTTGTCTGTTTTTTCAACCTTGAACGGGGAATCGCTTAGGTCCACCCAGATGTTAGAAAAGCCGGAGAAACAGAAAACTTAGGCTGACTTTGCGAGGGGGCGCTGACAAAAGGATCCCAAGTGTCCGGAACCTTACGCACAGTAACCTGTATGTGTATGTGCAAATAATACCGAAAATACAACACCCCCCTTGCAAAAATCAAGCGAACCCTCAACATAAGAAGATCTCACTTACGGGATCAACAAACCCAAGCCCACATTACTTGGAGGTTCAGTGGAGCTATAGCCTACTGTAACCATGCCTGTAATGCAGGAATTTCTTAGGTATGGTTCTTCTATGTTACAATTGCAATAAGAACTGAATTCTCAATCAAGTGAGCCTCCAAGTAGCTGAAGTGTACAATCACACGCCGAGTGGCCAAGTTTTCGTTTGGTCTGTCGCCTTCGGGCGCCTGACTATTAGTAATGAAATGGGGTCAGGGAACACGTGGGACTTCAAAAGTAAGGACTTCTGGAAAATCCACTCTTCCGGGATCTTGATCATCTTGTCAACGTCAAATTGTTCAAGCAGGAGAGCCACTGCCCCTATGATCTTTGTAGTTTCCATTTTCTTTTCCATGATCCCAATATGACTCGAATATATTGCCTATATAACCCCTATATACTCCCATAGCTCCTATATTTTCTCCATATAGCCCCCATACTACCAAAGGCGTCCGGAATGCTGGATAAACTTCCCCATAAACCTTAAACCCTAAAGCCCTAAACCGAGACATCCCTAATACCTGCACCCTCAGGCGTGAACGAATATGGATTTTGGGGTTTTCCCAAAACTAGGGGTACCTTTCTGCCGGGGGGGGTCCCGATAGTAAAGACTATAGTTTTTTGGGGTCTAAATTGGGGTCCCCGTATTTAGGGAAACTAGCAAATTTGGAAGCCTATGAAACAGAGCCTTCAAGAGTGTGATTAGGACTCGTTTTCAGAGTAGATAGGTATGCATGATTTGAAGCGCTGCCAGGGACCCTAAAACCCTGAACCCTACGAACCCTAAACCATCACCACGGTTATCTGAGTAGTTCTCAGACCTCCACAGAGCCCCTCAGACTCCCCTCCAGTGGGCAAAGCCCTGCACCCCCTGATAATAGCCATATTGGGGTTTCCCACACTTGAGGGTACCATTTTGGGGGTCCCGTATACTAAGCACTATAAGATTTCAGGATTTATATTGGTGCCTCCCATATCACGAATAAATGACGATACCAGTCCTACGTTGAGGATATGTACCACCAGGGGTTGGACGGTTATGTTATGAGGGAGGAGGGGAATGATTAGTATCCGTCCAACCAGCTGAACTTTGGAGCTCCACAAAAACGGCTTATTCGAAAGCTTGTACAAGCAGTGGAGCTGGATCATGTGTAAAAGAGCCTGCGACGTTATGTTGCGCTCTCGGCCTATTAAGAATATGAGCATACTTCACGGCTCTCTTGGGAACTGCATTTCGGCTTTTAGGAGATCACTGACACGTCCCAAAGGGTCAACTACGCTGGATGGAAGAGATCTTGCAACACCTCCTCCATCCTATCCCACGTGGCACTTAGGACCCCTACCAAGGGTTAATCCTTGGGTAGCTATAGTTGGAGTATACGGGATTCCCTAAGGGTCACGTGTCTAAGGTCCAAGCTAAATCATACGGAGTATCTAGGAGCCAGAAGTTCTGAGTGACACAAGAGCCGTAGGGGAGAGGCTTCAATCGCCGGCATGCTTTGGCAACCCTTGGCATCACAGGCCTACCTACACCCTCCAATATAGCACTTTTTGGGCAGCCCTAGTGAGAGTCCTAACCAGAAAACCAGACTAAACTCAAAAAGGAATTACATTGGAAGGTCTAGGTAAATTTTACTTGCCTATCCCGGTTTAACTTGCTTCTTATGAGTAGGGAATGAAGTAATTCAAAAGAAACCAAAACGACCAGGTTATTCCGGACCTAAGCACTAATGTAGACCCCTGATTAATAAGCCCCTCCGCTTGATAGGGATTATAATCGTGGGCTTGCAAATCCAAAAAACGAATCCGCCTTCTGTAATGTGGTGTAGGGTTTAGGGTTTGGGGTCTAGGGTTTAGGGTTATAGAGATCTATAGGGTTATATGGGTTTATACAGAGTTTAATGCTTAGCCCCTACAATCCCTATACCAGCTTCAGTCAGCATTGGGCGCGCCCGCTAGTTATCAGTTGGCTTTGTCTCCCCAGGTACGGCATGCTTTCAGAGGATGTTTGGGCCGATCAATGTATGGATTGGCTGGTTCCTGCAACCAGAGAAAACCAAATAGCTTATAACGGGAATTGCCAAGTCCCGAAGCCAGCAATAAGTACCTTGAATTGTAGTAATTGTAGTACAATTTTTAGCGCTGGAGCCTACCGTTCCCGGAGCCTAGCACAGTTCGTGCTTTTATGGTACAAGTTTAATTTGTGAAGTACTCACTTGGCAGAGAAAAGCGTTGATTCGTAGTGGCCAGGAACGTTTTCATTGCTGTAATGCTACTTTCCAGTGCTGGGATAAGAAACCGCTGATGCGCGCTGCTGTCCTGACAGCATGTATTCCTCTTACACTGGTGACAGACCTTGTATGAAAGCACTGGCTGCTTCGCAAGACTGTAGCGCATCGCAGATGATTTATAGGAGAATCGACCCCCAAGCCAAGTTCAACTTATTCTGAGCCCTACAGCATGGTAGTTTCCCAAAATAGGGGGGCCCCAATATAGACCCCAAAATACTATCATCTTGGGAAACCCCTACATTACCCTACAAACAGGAAGCCACAAGCTGCTGCTCCTTCCAGCAAAAGTAGGTCACAAGGACTGGATTGAGAATTCGAGCCAAAGCTGCTAGAATCTGCCAGAAGCTTCAAGCAACCCATGGAGGCAAGTCCAATCCATACATAGGGTTTACGGTTTAGGGGTTTAGGGTTTGACTAAGTGATGTTGGCAACCCAGCCCCCACAGAAGGAAATGATACATCACAGCAACACATTGGGTACAGCTGCTTCGCGCTTGTGCAACGAAATCGTAATCTGGCTCCTGACAATGGTTGACATGTCTTCATCTCAATTTCTGGATTTTTGGCTACCAAGAGACTTCACCCTCCATCTACTCTCTATATACCCTGAGTAGGGACCACATACCCCTATTTGAAAGGTACAAGGAAGGTCCAAGATGAGAGAGAAGACTGGTCCTCCATCCTTACAGTGATTGTCAGCTTCATGCTAGAGCTCGGGTTCAACCAGGGTTTAGAGGATCCAATACTTCTAGCCCAAAATACTGCATTTTACCCACAAAATGCCCAACATACCCGTTATACCCCCCAAGTCACCCCATTACACAAATCTGTATGTCCGGGTTCAAGCTCAAAGTCCTGATGCATCGCACAGCTGAGCCGAAATACGTGTAACGCGCGTATCGAACGTGTTCAAAGAGCTAGAACAGGCAGTGAGAAAAGCGGCTCAAGGTATCATATTATCTTATTGCCATGTGTCGAACTTTAGACATTACAGTCCTCCTCAGCAATGGCAGACTAATTCATCAAGGCAAGACGGACAATGCTGCAATCAAGCGCCAAAAGCAACGATGGCAATTACCATGAATTATGTTACTCGTGACCCAAACACAAATATCAATAGCAAGCACAATATTGGCAGTGGCACGAATGAAAACGTCTCGGCAGAATTAGGGGCTGTTGGCTTCTGGCGAGGGTTCAGACTGAAGTGCCTACGCACGCCCATGATCTCTGTTACGAGTACCTGCAGTTCACACCGAAGCCTACACACCATGCGGGGTCCCTGTTTGTGTCCGCGATGCCGATTTTCCTGAATACTTCTGGCTTTCCAGTTCAAATGTAGCTCATGGGGGCCACGAGACTTTACACTGCACGCAAGGCCTGCACCTCTAAGCATGCATGACAGAATGCATGACAGTCAGCTCAAGTAGCCTCCCCAATGAAAATGCAAGATTGAGTCACCGCAGCTTCCGCCACTAACACAACCATGGCATCTTCGGACAGATTCGCATGCTTCCTTGCGCTTGTACATGTACTGCGATCAAGATTGCTATGACAGCATGCGTGCTGGCAATGTCAGAACCATGAAGCAGGCGCCTATCATCAAACGGCAGACGACGCAGCGCCAATCTGTCCCACTACTGCTCAAACTCCAGCAATTGCGCCTTCGTCCGTTCATGCGTATTTCATCACTCCGCAAAGTAAGTGCACACTGATTTCTCCAAACGTAGGTCGTAGCTTTTTGTCGAGAATTCAGTCGGTGAGACAGCTGAGAAAGACTCAGACTTGAACCTTCTCATTCCTACAGGTGGCAAGAAGAAGCCTGGGGCTCAGTGTAGAAACTCACTTCACTGCTTCGTAAGACCAAGGACTACAAGAAAACAACTCACACCTATCTGGCTTATTCTTCAAATCAGATTCTTCTTCAACTCGAGCCGCCAAAGGGATCAGCTGCAAGGAGCCTACTATCAAAGACTTTAAGTTTGCACCCTTAACGTTTGTAACCCTAAGTTTTGGGTCCCAAATACACCTATTAAGGGCCATAGTTCATGGTTTAGGGACCCAAACCCAAGGGTTCAAACCTCAAGGGTGCAAAGGAAAACTCCCTGATACTAAATGGCTTAGCGCAAGCACTCCCAACAGGGACCTCACAGTTGACTCCGTACCGGATTTAGGGGTACCTATAAACTTGACTGCCGCAAAGTGCCTGCAAACACATGCAATTCAATTTTGTTTTTGGGATGGGCCACAATGAGAGATAAGGAAACCCATGGTTGCATCTTTCCAGCAACATCCATGAATCTCATTTCAGAGACCCCTCCTTTCCAAAACCCTCAAACCTGAACATTCGCAGGTCTTCAAAGAACCATGTCCAAAGAAGCGCGCTGTGGATGCAGTGTCCGGGCCGAGGCCGTGGAGTTATGTGAAGCTTTAGAGTTCAGGGACCGGCCTAGTTTAACGCTTCAGGCTTGAGATATTTGAGAATTTATTTTCAGATAGGTACTACGAGGGCTCAAGATCTGAAAAAGCTTGTGTCTAGGGATAAGGCAGGCGCAGCCAACTTGGGGTTTAGGTTTCAGGGCTAAGAACGTGGGTAGCTGCCATGAGCTTACGACTGGCCCTCAAGATCATCCAAGCAACCCAAGTTCGCCCAAGCTTAACCCCGCCCCCTACTTACTCCCCAGACACTAAATGTGCTCATCATTCACCTTCAGTATCGTTGGGTAACTCGAAGTGCTGAAGTGGCGAGAGGTCCACACTATGCGAGGTGACGGGAAGAGGAGCCAGGGTTTGTATGAGTTTGAGGATTGTTTCAAAATCCACTTTGCGATTCTTTATCGGAATAGACGCCGTTGATTTCACATGGTGTGCCCAGACCACACATCAGAATCGACCTCAGAGGAGCACGCAGGGGTTATATGCTTCATATCCTTTCAGAACCCTGAAGTCCTCTTTTCTTGGGATATGCAGAGTGTTCAAGGTCGCTAAGATCGAACTTTCACCGTAAACCATGGGGAGTCCCTAGTGCCATGTCATGTGTTCACCGCAGTGGCGATTATCCTGAATACTCAGGTTTTGCTTTTCAAGTGCGGGCAGGAGCACCATGGGATTCTAGCACTGCTTACTAGCTTACAATTCAAAAACCTCTAAGCCGGCGTCACAGCATACAAGAAACTCGGCTGAAGTAGTCTTCATGCGTGCCGTAGCTTCTGTCATGAACACGACGGATTAAGGAATCTTCGGATGTCATGCTGAATGCTGCTCGCAACTGTAATCATCATTTGCATATTAATATGCCTACTGGGAAAGTCACTTGCCGACGCTACGTACAACAACTGCGCCTATAATCACATTGCCCATGATCATGACACCCCAGACCACGAACGCCTCAGCGCCAGTGTTGGCTAAACTCCTTCGAACTTGTCAACACAATCTGATTTTGACATTGTTTTTCCCCTGCGGCGTTCCCTGACTCAACAGAGCCAAAGCGATCTCAAACATCCAAGCAGCATTTAGAGCAAAGGAGCCTCGCGTCCTGCAACACTGCCTGGCGCCCTGGTGAGCCATATGATAAGCCTCAGGAGTCAGAAGTACTCGTACATGTCTAAACCATGTACTTCTTCAAGCTTAGAATGCATATGGTAGTTTCCCAAGTAGGGAGACCCCAATACAGACCCCAAACCTCATAATTGTGCCCCAAACTTGGGGGACCCTAAACACTCTAAGCCCTATATAACATGAACCTATAAACCCCTGAAAAAGGAACCCCTACGAGTGGTAAGGCTCCACCTGAAAGCTTGGTAGGACCATCGGCTTCCGGTTTGGCCTGGCCAAGGATGGTTTGAGCTTGAGGAGGTAGGTTGTGAGGTCGAAGTAGGGGGGGTTTTAGTTTAGGGGTGTAGGGAAGGAAGGTCCACTATTGTAGATTTCTTGGTAACTGAACCCCCTCCCCTTAACAGGGATTATAATAGGGATGTGTCCTTCGGGCCCTTGAAAGGAGGTTTTTGTTTTATCGGAGGGGGGGTTTAGGGCTTAGGATTTAGGGTCTACATTCTTGTGGGGTCGCTGCGACCCCCTGGAAGATGAATCTACGTGCCTGTTGAGCGACGATCCCTTCTCTAGATCTCCAAAAAGTCTTGCAGCCACCTTATACCTGATAACTTTGATTCCCAACAACACTTTGCGAATGCGTTTTCTGCTGAGGCGCCAATCCTGTTGCAAACGTCCACTTTTGCCTAGAAGGGCCTATCCTCCCCGAAGAAGTTGTCGACAGGCTCTACATGAGCTATAGTCTAAACTCCTAGTATCCCCCTTAATAAGCCCCATAATACTTCCTATATGATCCCCTATATAATGCTGTGTAAGGATGCTTCTCCAAGTTGTGCAAAGCAGCTATTAGAGGGCTATCACATCATGACATGGCAGCGCGACAATTGCAACGTCGTGGCTGAGCTTAAACGTCAAATCTGATTTAGGGTTTAGGGTATATATGATCCCCTGAAGCCGTCTTGTCTTTTGTACCAAATCCCTAAACCCTAAGCAGATCAAGTGCTGAGTGCCAAAAACATTAACTGATAGGCCACGGCAGCTTTGCCTAGTGGGCTTGTAGAGTCCTTGCCAGGGAATCCACCTGAGCACGCAAAGGGTGCTAGCCTGCTATGCGACGTACTGGGCTGCTGTTAAGGAACTTGATCTAAGTTAGGGATAATGGAAAAGAAAATGGAAACTACTACGTCACATAGGGTTATATAGGGGTTATATGGGGTTTAGCCACGCTCATCGCACTCGGCAGGCACGGTTATGTGGGGTTTAGGGTTTAGGGTTACTATATTCTCTCTTTATAACGGAGAATCAAATAGAAAAGAAAAACAAAAATGAACTGGAAACTCTAAACCCTAAACCCTAAACCTGGGGGAACATAGGGAACCCAGCATAAGCTGGAAGCGTCCGAGCCACAACTTGTTTCGGAAGCTTTCGCAGCTTCTGGTGGATTGTCCTTGGTTCGAAACATAGGATGCCAATGATGACGTCTCTTTGCTAATTTATAATCATACAGTCATCAGCTTCACCTTCATGATCCTCCTTGTTGTCATGGCAGCTGGTGCTGCTGGCGCTAACGCTGGTACCGATGCAATGCTGCTACTGCTCCTTGACCTACTTTGACCCTTACTACACCATGCCGTTATGGCTGTCCACTACTGACCTGCTTACTGTGGCTGCTAGGGTCACCCTAAATTCCCATATTCCTTAAAAAGGGGGTCCACTTCCACAACCCCAAACCGTATAGTCCTCCCTACAAGAAACTCCTCTAAAAACGACAACCCAAATTCTCAGCGGCCTCAAAGGCCGGCGGCAGGGCCATCGAAGCGAGTTGCAGCTCCATGTCGCGCAGGCGCTGCTCCAGCTCCTCAGGCTAACGACTTGGGCAGGTATATTAATCACATGTTAAAACACGTTAAACTGAAACCCCCACACCTAAAGGGAACTCTTGTGGAACAATGTTTGCATCCAAAGTTTGCTTGCCTTTAGCCCCACGCGGAAAGAAGTGTAGATCGGTGTAGAAGGAACGAGAAGTGTGGGACCTGTACAGTGAGCATTTCAAAAGCTTGCCAAGGTCATGACGGCCACGTTGGGCGTCTTCTGCTCGTACATGTGCAACTTGGCCTGCCCACAGCACGCACCGACAGCAATAAAACAAAACAATTCACCTAAGTTGACTCGTTGCGGCATGCCTGACGCTTGCGCCGGAGGCTGCGCTCTTCGCCTTGCAAGCGCGGGAAAGCATGAGCCCATTCAACTTTGGTAGGTCTTGGCTCAAAAATTACTGTCTCTTCTGAGTTCTTCAACTGTTCATGGCAAAAAAAGGGGCGTTACTCTATGATAAACACATTGAATTGAGATAAATTGAGGCTATGGCGGCTTGTACCATCGCCGATGCCAAGAGCAGGAAGCCCAGGAGTCATTGTGGCACGTGCGGGATTTTTGACATTCTTTTGCACGCGCGGCTGCTTTCCTGCGAATTATCCCGGAAACTATTGAAAAACCATAGTACCGTGCTTTGGGCGCAATAATCAACATTATCTTGACCACTCCTCCATCTTGGCTCCTGTGGCAGCTTAAAGACTTCACGGTTCAAGACTCCCATGACTTCATTAGCATGCTCTATGGCGTAGCAACATGTGAAGCCAGACATCACAAAACTTGGCATCCAGAAGCGACCAAAGCCCATTCTATGCCTCCCTTACTTCATGACTATTGGAATACAATCCCCCAAAGGATATTCACATGGCGCTGCCCCAGAGATCTCGAGTTTCTCCATAGCATGACAGTTTGAGGCTGACTTTCCTCCGCTACTCTAGGGTATTTAGGGTTTATGAATTAGGGTGTGGGGTAGCAATCTTGTCAAAGAACTTGAGAGTTTGAAGGTGTTTGCTGGACCCTGGCCTTGCAAATCCTTCGTCTTGCCAGCTAAGAGAGCCTTGCAATCCAGAACCAACCCCTTCCAGGTATCAAAGTTGATTGCTATTTGCTAGGATCCCTTGTTAACGGTGGTTAGGGGCAGGCAGTGACATCACGAGACACACGCCTCCACGCGGTCTCGGCTGGTGATGATGGAATGTGGAGTCTCAACCCGTGCGCGCATCTCATCCAAGGCTATGTTGACCTCGGCCATTGCAGCTCTGAAAACTTGGCAAATGCAGCACGGGATCAAGACATGGAAGCGTGAAACATCGTTTTTTTGTCTTGCGCCTTCACGTCATGCTGGCATGCCAGCACCACGTGGCTGATGTGGTTCGTCTGCCACAGCAGATCCTTCAGCTCTCTGACATCCTCTTTCAGCTGGTCTAGATCCTGTCTCAGCCATGCGTGAGCTGTGCCAAAAGGTGACTACTTACAGGATTGCAGGAGGCACCCCCTGATCCGGATAGGGGTGATGTATACCGTGCAAGTGGCAGGGGTTGAGCTGTTGAGACAGGGTGGATTGTGCGGCTGCCTCTCGGCGCCGACTTAGAATTGGCACCTTCTTTCTTTGACCCAGCCCCGCTGCAAATAAGAGGCAGCTGATTAGAGAAATAGCCGGGCCGAGTGACATACCTTGGCACACCGCCTCAAGTCTCCTCAGCCATGGTCATGATGTCTAGGCCAGCTGATCCGCCGTTTCGTTGCAGCTTAAGTTCTTCCCCGCCTGCACAGCAAGACTTCCATTCAGCTTTGCGATCTGCTCTCCTACCTTGCAGCTGGCCTTTGCCCTCTGCCGCCAGAGACTTTTCAACGGCGGCCAAACGTTTCTCCAACTCTTCCAGCGTGACCTGAATAGGGCCGCTTGGCACCTCTACTTGATGCCACAGCATGCAGGTGTACAATGCAGGCTAGCCACGGTCATCCTTCACGCACAACCACCGCGCTGTTGAACGCAGCAATGCAAAGGTCGCAAGCGCTTGAAGCCGAAAGGTCTTTCAAGCATGCTTCAAGGTTTCAGTGCGGGGTATGTTTGGAGGCTTCGCTAGTCATCCTCAGCGTAAACTAAACGCCCTAGATCCTCCCTAGGCAAGCAGACGTCCGTCCAAGTCCTTGCCATGCAGAATCTGAAGCCTGAATGTTTACATAAAAGTTGTTAGGAGATACTTGGCCCTACTAGGCGATGAGTGCACGAAAGTGATTAGAGTCCTAGGCGTCATGATAAGTTGTGCTCTTTGCTGTGTAATTTAAACATGCTCCCAGGCGAGTAATGACCCATGCAGAGAGCAACAAAGGATTTCAGAATGGTGCTGGTCAGCAAGATGCTGTTTCTTCCTACTACATATTCCACCATGTGAATTTTCGGTTCTCTCTTCCATCCGGACTGCCATCCTCAAAAAAGACGCTACTGTCACACTGTATCTACACTTGATTACCCATACTCATTCAAATTGAACTTTCGGCGCACTTTCAGTATTTGCGGGACTCACCAAAAGTAAGAGGGCAAGGACTTCATAGCTGTATCAGAAATATTGAAGCTGGAGGTCCAGCATATGTAGATTTTGTGATTCATGGTAACATGCGCCTTCTAACAGCAAGCAGCGCTGTTCAGCCCCCAAAGTCCTCCATACCTAAGCTCAGATTCACAAGTTCTGAATTCCGATAGACGTCTATAGACCCTAGTCCCAGCATCAAAAAGATGAGGCCATGACATAAACAAACATCCCAATAGTCCCCACACCCGATCCTTCAACCTTGGATGCTGGCCCCAATGCCTCACACTTCACACAGGGGACATCATGTGTGTCCGAAGCCTCATTGCATCGCGCTTTTCTGAATGCGGGTCTGGCGAGTGAGACGCATCAGCGAAAGCGTGCTAGCTTTGATGGCCCAAGTTACCAAATGTTCAGCGATGAAAAAAAGCCTTTTAAACTCCAGCTTGCATCTGGCAAACCACTGTCCAAATGTAAACCTACGGACCTATCGACGAATAAGTAGCAGCAATCAAAGAAAATCCATAGAGAAGACAACCAAGAATGCGTAAATGCAGAAATGATCGTTTGACATCAGCCAACAAAACGCAACCAGAGACTTAACAAAAAATGAATGAGTGACGTAACAAATGTGGAGATCCCATTATTAAGGCGGGTTATTAATCAGGGGTCTACATTAATGTCATTTTCAGGTCTACTTGAGGTACCACCTGCTCCAACCCTGGATTCACCGAGTCTCACAGGACCTATCACACCCTCAATTTAAGAACTCCTCTACCCCCCCCCCCTCCCATAGACTGAACAATGAACCCTAAAATCCTAAAACCGTAAACCCTACGAACCCTAAACCCCGCAGATAACTAAGGCCAATTTAGGGGTTAGGGGGGAGCCTTGTGCGAGATGGTTTCAGGGTGGGGGGTGCGTTAGGGAAATCCATGATGTACCTGAACCTCAAATCCTAAATTTTAAAAACCCATCCTGGGTTCCCTAAGCCCCACGTTCAGGGTTTAAGGTTCATTTTCTTAACAGGAGGGGAACCCCAACATAGACCATTGCATAGAGTCCGCTCTATGTGAGGCCCCCCGAAAAAGGACCCCTGAGTTTTGGAAGCCCTACACCCCACACCTCCATACACTCCTAAACCCTAAACATCTCCTATAATCCCTGTGAAGGGAACCCTAAGCCCTAAACCCCCCTTCCCATCGAAAAAACCCTGCCAAGATGCCGGAAGGGACCAGGGCGAGGGACACACCCGCCACAAAGGAAGCCCTTACCACTACCTGGTTTAGGGTTTAGGGTTTAAGGTGTAGGGTTTAGGGTTTGCAAGGTTTGCAACAAAGAGGGGTTCATTCACACGGGAGATGGCATATAACTATACATAGTATACATTTTACAGATAGGGACAAAGCAAGCCCTTACCATTACCTGGAGGTTTGCAAAAAATAGGCGTTCATTCACAAGGGAGATAGGGGACATATAGCTATCCATATTGTACGGTTTACAGAGAGGGACCCAGGAAGCCCTTACCACTACCTGGAGGTTTGCAGAAAATGGGGGGTTCATTCACAAAGGATATAGAATATAGTCCCGATACAATTCCCATGTTTACGGTTTAGGGGGTAGGGTTGGGGAATCAGGGAAAATAATCCCTGTATAATCCCATAATCCCTATATTATGTATTCCCTGAATGTGTAAGTGTTTGGAGGATTCGAGTTTTGGATGTGGAGGTTCTGAGATAAGGGGCTCCAGATTTCAGTTCGCCCAAATTCTAGTTAAGGGTTTATCCTGAGGCTCCTAGGGGCTTTCTGGGGAAGGGTTCGGGCTTTGGGGGCTAAGGTTTCGGATCCCATTATGAGGGTCCTAGAGCCTGAGGGAAGGTTCAAGTTCACTCTCAGAAGGGTTGTAGTGGGCTTTTGCTGCATCGACGGGGGTACGGTGGATGTTAAAAATCCTGCATGACCCTAGGTAACATGAGTGGGACTTAGCCAAGTAGTTTAGTAATGCGTATAGCTCGGTTACTATGTGGCTTTTTTTTACATAGTATGTGTTATAAGTATACTTGTATACTTACGGACTCCTGCTGACTCTCGCAGAACCCTCCCAACCCAGCAAAGTGACAAGGGGATTTTAATTATATGTATATATATATACCCACCCCCCAAGGGGGTTGAACGACAATTGCGACAATTGTTTTCTTTAGGCCAGGACTTTATGATTTAACCCTCCCCCACCCAATCATAACTATTCCCTTATTATATGATGGTGTTGTTTGGGGGCGGATTTTTCTTAGGGAGGGGTGGGGAGCGTCTTATTTGGGGGAGGGGATTAATCCCCACAGGGCTTTCATTGTAACCGTTGCCCTCAGGGGACTCCTGCCAGTAACAAGCCTCAAAGGGGATTCCTTTGGTTCCTAGTATGTGGTGTAATAGCTCCTCCCAGAACTGGATTGCTGTTGAGGAACTTAAGCTAAGTTATTACACTACTGTTGATGGATGAAATCTTTCAAAATGAAGGGGCCCTAAACTACTGTAACTCCTAGAACTTTAGGGACTTAAGGTGGTGCAAGATTTCCTCCATCAACAGTATCATTTACCATACAAGCATATTATGGTAGCTTAATTTAACATCCTCAACAGCAACCCTAGGAATAGTGTAAAGGGGAATGACCCAAGTGCTGTTGCCATTTTGCATCAGCAGGCCTGAATGACAGCGAAACATACGCACTTTGCTGTACGGCTGCATGTGGTAGTTTCCCAAACTAGGGAGACCCCAAGATAGACCCCAACATACTATCATCTTTGTTATTGGGACCCCCCGGGAAGGGAAACAACCTCACTACAACTTGATCATATAGAATCTTGCTATCCTGCACCTCTCTGGACAGATCAGCTCGCTTGCCCATATTCGTGAAGCTCCAGTCATGGTAAAGAACAACCCCAAAAGTCCTGTTAAACCTGAAGTTCAAGTAGGATTCACAGTCTTAGTCCCCAGTAGGCCAGAAGAATACCTGTCTATACTCACAAGTATTCCCATGGCAAAACACTAAACCCTGAACCCCTAAACCCTGAACCCTATTCCCATGGCATACGCTCACCACAACCCATAACAGGAACTCTACCTCAAGCTAGGCCCCAAACCCATAGCCCTAGGGTGTAGGGTTTTGGGAACCCTTAACCTGTACCCCAAACCCTACAACCCTGATTGACTGGAGCACTAAAACTCTCCATGTAGAAGCCTCAATCATTAGTACTACTATCCTCTTGTAGTGCTCGTTTAGTTGTAATACAGTATGCCCAAAGAACTATGGAAATTCATCCCTTCATGTTCATACTGAATGCGACGCTAAAATAAAATATTCACTATAAGAGACTTTCTTTTGAGGGGGACATATTTGAATTGGGGTTTACGGGGGAGGTTTTATATCACCATGAAGGGGTGCTTAAGGACACCTCATTTAGCACTAAATCTTTCGTGAACCGGGCCCCTGACCCGTTCGAAAATCGATAAGAGGCGCAAGCCGAACGAGCCCTGATTGCCTGTTTTCCGGGGGTGTTTACTTCGAGAGTGGGGGGTATTTAAGGTTGATACTAGAAATCCAACCTGACCTATACTACAGTACTTTAAGTACCTGGGATTATGCGGAATTTGATCGCACTTAACTTAGTAAGAATATGCATCGCGCTCGTAGGGCATATACAAATCCCAGTTATCCCCTTATTAACCTAAATCGTAAGTCCCAGTGACCTTCCAAATGGTTGACGGGTATGAGGATACAAGGGAAATTCATAGCACTTCACTGCCATCATAACAGTGGATTCATAGTGGGGAATGTATGGCACCAAATTGGAACTGTTTTCGGTCCCTGAATACAAGATTCACACAGAAGGCACGCACGCTACACCGAGAGCACACAGTCAAGGAAAGGAGCCACAAAGAGCACACAGACAAGGACACTCAAACATACACTGCAAGAACACAAAGGACGGGAATACACACCAAGCACGAAGACACACCAAGAACACGCACACACTCACACGAGTCTACGAATCTTCGGTAATGCAAGACAACTGCAAGGGCTTCAAGCTGGTTCTGCATAATAAGAAGACTTTGGCAACCCAACTCCAACAATAGGGACCCTTTTGGAGTCATGGCATAAACTTCATTTTAAACATCTGGGGGCTTGGGCCATCAGATCTTTCCAAAAGGATCTGGGTTCAGGGCGGGCTTAGGGTGTGGCATGTGAGCTATAATCTAAAACCCTAGAATGAGTTCAGACTGCAGCTCATGTAGGCTTAGGGTGTGGGACGCACGGTGAAATTTTTCGGGGTCCGGGGCTGAGATTTCTTTAAAGGATAAGGGTTCCAGGATTTAGGATGTAGGGTTGGGATCTGGGGTTTAGAGCGCACCCTAAAGCCTAAACCCTAGGACTTAGAAGACTCAGGGTTTAGGACTCGGCGTTGATGGATTAGCGTGCATTGCCTTTTTACAGTAGAACGTCCAAGGATGGTAGTGGACATTGCAGTAGGGGAGGCTTACGCTCATCCCTCATTCATTTTCACCCCTGTAAGCTTCCCCATAACCCCCGAATCCTTGGCCCCCTAAACCCTAAACCCGAGCCCCTACTGCCAACTTGATGTGAACATAAAGGCTTGTAGAGCCTGTCTTGGAAAAGCTGTTGGCCTCATTGCCTTCAGTTTCCTCTGCCTTGACTTTCTGGTATACATCCAAAACCCTAAACTCTAATTGAACCTAAACACCTAAGCCCTAAATCCCACCGCTAACATCTACATTCTCGGCTTCCTCCTTGACACTGCGCAAGGGCAAACCTGCTGTGCTGGCAGCGTATCTGAGTCCCATGGTGTCTGCAGTGTGTGGTGCATTCTACAAAGTGTGCTGTACAAATACTTCCGCCAGTGCAACTTCATTCACAGATGGGTATGTAAATGAACACGCACAACATGAGGAGATACCTACATGGTAAGTGCATCGAAGCCCTGACCCTCAAGGCTTGGGGGCTTGGAAATTGCGGTTGCCGACCTAGGGTTTAGCGCTTGGGATTTAGGGTTCAGGGTTTGTGGCTTTCGGATCTACGGTTTCACTGGTTGGGATGCGGGGTTTTGGGTTTGGATCCAAGCGCATCCCTAAGCTTGCCGCAGAATCCATCAGCCCTGAATCTAAACCCAAGGTCCACTCTAGAACCCCTTAGACATCCCAGGATCCCTGAAGGTACTTTGCTTTGTTCCCCTAAACCCTAGGGTTGGGTTTAGGGCTGAGGGTTTTGGGCTTAGATCCCACAATGTCAGAACTAGGATACACGCCAAAAAGAGACTCATCTGTCCAGAAACGGCAAAAGAACCAATTGCGCCTGATTCCTACACCCTAAACCCGTCATGCAACCAATATGTTCTCATAGGCGCCCTCACATACTCCAATATACTCCTCCCCCGAACCCTAAGCCCTAAACCCTAGACCCTAAGCTGGGGAAAACTGTGTGCCAGGCTTGCTTCCCCAGGATTACGACGTTGACATCGTGCAGGCAAAGAGTTTGGAGTCTGACCTGAGTAGCGTTTTTTTGGTGGTTGAACCTAGTAAGATTATATTCCTTATATAAAATACTATGCCCAAAAGGAGGATATAATCTTACTTCATCATGGGTACCCCATAATATCCCCAAATAAAATTTTACACAAATAACGCCTATATGATCACAGTGTCCATTTCATTTTCTTTTCCATTTGATTCTCCATTATAGGGCCCTAAACCCTATATTATTGGGTCCCATAGTATCCCCAAATAAAACCCTAAACCCTAAACCCCAAACCCTAAACCCCAAATATATTGGGTACCATAGTAGCCCCAAATAAAATACTACTGACCTGAGCCACGGTTCGCTGCAAGGGCTCATGGCTTGGGATCTGGGGGGTTAGGTTTAGGGTTTAGGGTTTCAGGTTTAGGGATTTGGGGTCAGGTTTAGGGGTTACGGTTTAGGGATTTGGGGTCAGGTTTAGGGGTTAGGGTTTGGGGATTTGGGGTCAGGTTTAGGGGTTACGGTTTAGGGATTTGGGGTCAGGTTTAGGGGTTAGGGTTTGGGGATTTGGGGTTAGGTTTAGGGGTAAGGGGGATTTGAGGTTAGGTTTAGGGGTTAGGGTTGAGGGATTTGGGGGTTAGGTTTAGGGTTTAGGGTTCAGGGATTGGGGGTTAGGTTTAGGGGTTAGGGTTTAGGGATTTGGGGGTTAGGTTTAGGGTTTAGGGATTGGGGGTTAGGTTTAGGGGTTAGGGTTTAGGGATTTGGGGTTAGGTTTAGGGTTTAGGGAAGTTAGGGTTTAGGGCTTAGGGTGTAAGGTTTAGGGTTTAGGGTTTGGGATTTGGGGGTTTACCATAATCATAGGGATACATAGGGTTTAGGGATTAGGGTTTAGAGCTCCCCAAACTTAGGGGTACATTAAAAGGGGCTTTGTAAATTTATAAGGATTGTATAGGGGTTGTGCACGGATATATAGGGTTTAGGGTTTCCCAAAATTAGGGGTACGGTTCTTAAAGGGGTTTTATAGGGATGGTGTAGGGATATAAAAAGGCTATCATAAGGATACATAGGCTTGGGTTTAGGGAAATTAGGGGTCCCTGGGTTATATAGGGTTATGTAATGATATATAGGGCTTATCTGGGATTTCGGGCCTTTGGAAAGTAGGGGTCCCTTTAGAGAGGCTTTAATGGGTTCTACAGGGGTTATGTAATGACATATTTGCTTATCTAAGGTTTCGGGCTTTTCAAAATTAGTGGTCCCTTTAAAGGGGCTTATATGGGTTATATAGGGGATATGTAGCGATATCTAGGGTTTATTTAGGGTTTAGGGCTTCCTAAAATTAAGGGTACCTTTTTATGGTGGTCCCCATAATAATAAGGATTAGAAGATATTAGGGTTTATATAGGGGCAGCCCCCGAAATCTTGAAGTATTCAATCTTGCATACAAGAGACCTTTCATACTGGGGATAAATTGAATGCTAGCGGGAATGATCGCTTGGTTTGGGTGTGCAGGCCTTGGAAAAATCGAGGACGCTTTCGGGTGGGTAATCGCCTCCCCCTTAGTATTAAACGACGTCCCCTCCCTCCCATCCCCCGTAATATTAAGTACTCGGGGGCCCGAACAATTATCTAATATTAGGGGGGGACATTTCTGGAAAGCATTAGATAGGGCTGCCTCTAAAAGCCTTTTAAAAAACTGTTAATCTCCTTTGTATTGAAATCTAATAATGAATGGAAATCACTAGCTGAAACTGAATTAAAATCCAGCTAGCTGAAGTGTTCAACGTCAATTGACATCGAATTAAAGCCGATTAGCCTATTTGAAATCAAGTTAAAATCAGCTGAGATGTATTTAACATAATTGAATTCTACTTACAATCAAAACTAGTTCGGCTGAAATGGTAAGAAATGAAGCCAATTAAAATCGCAATCAATGCTTTATATGAGCTCTAGTCTAAACTCCTAGTATCCCCCTTAATATCCCCTATAGTACTCCCCTATATAATCCCCTGTATAACCCCCTTTAAGGAGTTTAGATTATGGCTCATATGAGCTCCTTTAGAACAACTTTATGAAAACAATCCAAACTTAGGATGTCGAAAGGATCCCTAATTCCTTCGTATTTTCTTATCGTATCCCGCCTAATGACCTCAAAACCTCCCGAATTCATCATCAGGTGGCCCCTTTTAGAAATAGTGTTCACGATGTTTAGGCCTCTGAATTTATTATTATATACCAGGAAAGGTTTTGACATTCGGGGGAAGGGATTAATCAGCAAGTGTCAGTTTGATTTCAGGATTCCTCAGAGCATGGATTTTTTAAAAAATGAGTACAGTATGGGGTCTATATTATATTGCGTCCCCTTGTTTTTGAAAAGTACCACGCAGCGTTTACGGGTTGGGACATCCGGGCGGGCAGCTGTCAGGTGGGTGTACTAGTAGGAAAGTTAGGACGTTTCGTTAAGCCTTGTATGAGCTATACTTCAAGGCCCTAGGAGTTCAGACTATAGCTCATAAACCCCCTCCCATTACCTTCACACGAGCACTAAACTCTAGCAGTACATGACACCCTGAACCCTAAACCCCCAAAAAGGCTGTTATATAGTCCCCAATATTCAAGGAGTTTCCCAGACCCCCTAAAGGATCCAAAAGCTGGAACCCACCCACCCCCCCCCCCTCCCCCCCCCTATGAACCCATTACTACATTG
>CAJNIZ010044468.1:4132-32448 GCA_905231905.1 Symbiodinium pilosum
GGGTTTAGGGTTTAGGGAGGTTTCTCGCATTGGAGCTACCCTGGAAACTCTCCGAAAGGTGATATATTCCTACCTTAACCAAAGGCATCTGGGAATGTAGGGTCCTTTTCAGGGACGCTCAGGGGGAATACAAGGTCATCTTGAGAAACTCTCAAACAAAATCTGTGTACCCTCGTAGATCCCACCAGAGCCTAGATGGGCTTGACAATATAGGGATCTCTGACAAAGACAACGCCCCAGTCTTGGGTAACTAAGTTCTAGGATCCTTTGTGTGTTTGATGGTGGCACTGAATGAGTTGTTGGTTCTGGTTGGTTCGATGTCTACGTTCAAAACTTAGAGCACTTACTTTCGATAAGTTTCGCAAAGGGGTCTGCTGGAACACCCTACACCCTAAACCCAAGACCCTAAGCCCTAAACCGTATGACAACCCGGATGTCTGGTCAACATGTCCGGTGTTAAGTTCAGGGCTCCCTGGACTTAGGGTTTAGGCTTTAGGGTTTAGGGTCAGGCCCGGACGATATACCCTCACAGGTTCCCCCAAAGGTGCGAGGACTTAAAGAATGGGGCTTTATGGCCCACATACTATAACCTGGATGGTATTGTGGACCTCGGGCCCTAAGATTTGGGTCCTTGACTTCTGGAGGTTTAGAGTTCTGCAAATTGAGCCCACCGGTTCACTTGAAGCACATCTTGGAGTGAGCATTTCAAACGGCGCTGCTTCGTTGAGCTTGTCTAGAATGCAGTGTTTGAGGTGCAGAACGATCCTGTACTTGCACATCTTAACCCTAAACCATAAGCCCGAAAGCCCTATACCTGATAGATCTTGAACCTAAAAACCGAAAGTCTATCATCCCACATGAGATACTGTGAATGTCAAGAGTCCTTTTTGCAGTTTCATATAGTCCCTAACATATTCCCTAATAGTAACACATGTCCTTTATACATATGGGAAATATTGATCCCTCGAATCCTGTAGGTAATCCCGGTTTCCACTTATGTTCCATTTTCTTCTCCATGTCATTATCCATTTTTTTAAACTCATTATATGGGATATGTTGACCCCCAAAATCCTAAACCCTAAAACCCTAAAACCCTAAACCCTAAACCTTGTTCAGATGAGCTTTCAGGAGATGTTGGGGCGGATCATCACGCAGACGCTGCAGGAGACCTTTGCCAAATGCGGCCTTTGCATCAACAAGGCCGGGGAGTTAGGGTTTTAAGCAGGGTTATGGGGTTCTATAAAGGCTACGGGATTCCAGGGCTTAAGGTCAGGGTTTAGGGTTTGGGGTTCAGGGTTTTGGGTTCATGGACCTTGCCGAACCTTGAAGTGTAGTGTACATAGAGGAGAACACTGGACATAGGAGCAAAAAGGCCGGTTCCGCAGGGTTCACAAAGGGCTGGGATTTTAGGGTTAGGGATGCTGATGTCTATTCTGATCTTCAAGTTGTGGCTGCGTACGCTGCGCCTGCAAGCAACGGAAGAACATGAATCATTACGGTGTCGGGTGGGTCAACACTACCGGGATTTGAATTTAAGGTCGTGGTGAGAAGCAGGGCGAATCTTGGTCTGCCACGGGGCCTTTTTGCAGGTTCCATGTTAGTAGGGTTGAGGACACAGGTTGGCATCTAGCGGTAAGCGGCAGCCTCTGGTACTGTGTAGTTTTCTGAAAATACTTGGTCCTAGGCCCCGATTTATAAAGCCCTAAACACCTAAACCCTAAACCTTATAAAGCCCTAAACCTCTCCAGCCCCAAACGCCTGAAAACCTGGCTTGCAGCTGCAGCACCATAGTAGGAACTCTAGCAGAGTACCATGGTACCCCATTCCTTCATTCCCTACTCAGCAGCCCCCATAACCCGTGTAAGAGGCTTGAGCCCCGAATCGAATAATGAAAGGCTAAACGCTAAACCCGAGAGCAAACTTCCTAAGCCCCAAACCCATTGCACACATATAGTCCTACATGCCTTTAACAGAACAAAGGCCTCCACCATACATTCCCCAAATCTCGATGGTCAGTGGAGGATCGAAGACTGGATCCCTATACTAGTCCCTGTGTGACCCCAGTATTTTCGATGCTCTCCTCCATTCCTTACCTAACAGCCTAAGCCCTAAACCAGATAGCAGCTTGCAGTTGGATAAATGGTAGTTTCCCAAAATAGAGGACCCCAATATAGAACCCAAAATATTATGATCCTTAGTATAGGGACTCCCAAAAGGGTACCCCTAACTTTGGGAAACCACCCAAATCCAGTTTTCCAAAGGTGCGACGGTCGCCTCACCTTGAGGGCCTGATCCAGTTCGTTCCGGGGCCACAGCCTCACAATAGGTAGGGGTTCAGTTACCCATAGGGTCCATGTACCCAATGATTAAGGACTTGGGCCTTGGGTAATAGGGATTATAATACAGGTTTTGGGTAAGTATATAATTATTGGGTACTTGGACCCTTAGGGATAGGTAGGGGTTCAGTTAGAGTCCAGGGTTTACTTAATTTTGAACTTGAAGTTGAGAGTTTGGGTTTTCGGAGGTTAGGGTCGAATAGGGTTTAGGGTTGCAAGAGGCCTGAGCAATTGAAGTTTCCTTCTCAAATTAGCTTCATGTAGGTGGCCTTGAGCTATGTTCAGGCTTTCTGTTTTGGGTGGGACCCCAACTTGCAAGACGTCGCAGTGGTGCTTAGATTACGTGATAGTGTCCCGAAATGCGGGGACCCCAATATAGAACCCAACCTTCTATAGTCCTTACTACAGGGACTTTCAAAGAGGTACCCCCAAATTTGGGAATCCCTCACTTGGTACTTGGAGGGTCATGGGGACTTAATAAGTGGGTTAATAAAGGGATAATTGGGGTTGTTACATGGCTTATAGGGGTTATTAACCTACTTACTAAGTCCCCATGACCCTCCAAGTAAGTTGCAAACAAGTTGATCCCTACCGGGGCTGTCTCAGTAAGATGCTCAAACACAGGATGCCCGCAAAGGCTGGTCAAACCCAAGAGCCTAAGAAGAGTACTGTATAGTGGTGCACAAGCGTTCAGTGGTTTAGGGTTGAGGGCTTCATACAACTCACGCACTCTAATTATTAGACTCTATTTCCCTCATAGCCGCCCAAAATCCTAAGAATGTAAGCGTTCGAAGACTGAGCCCTACGTCACTGGTTCGAAATCCCACGCCCGCAGGCCCGATTTTTCCATTGGCTACCAATGTGGCCTTAAAAGAACCGTGTTGCATCTATTGCGGTGTCATGTTTGCCCTGTTGAGGTGTAGGTTCACAAAACATATGCTCTGAACCCCGAAGCTCCTTAAGGCTGTAAACGCTGAGCCGTGGAACCCTCATCCGCCTTGACTTCCCCATCCCAGTCGGTCCGGGTATCCAAGAGTATGTGGGATGTCCGTTGGTGTGTCTGTAGCAACAAGTACTTGGACCCTCATGGGGTTGCACTTTCCTTGCAATGTGATGCACTGGGTAGGCCCCTGGGATATTTAGTATTTTCCCTAATGGCTTTAAAAGGGGACCCTATATATTAATATTGTTCAAAGGGTTTTAGGGGCCAACCCAGTGCAGACACTTTTGAATTCCTGCTTAGGTTGGGGCCCCGGAAGGCTCGTCTTTTCATGAAAGCACTGACAGACTCGGCCTGGGCCACGGCACGAGGGGCGAGGTGTTCAGGGATTAATATGGGGTTTATAGGGAGAATGGAAAAGAAAATGGAAACTACAATAATGGGTTATATAGGGATTATAGGGTATGTATTTGTTCAGGTATTAGGGCTCGTAGGCGTTGAACGTTTTAGGGTTCAGGGTTTGTAGAGCTTTGGGTTAGCGAGTCAGAGAGGTTTCCCTAAGGGTCCAAGTACCCATTAATCATATACATACCCCAAACCTGTACTATAACTACTATTACCCAAATCCCAAGTACCCAATTATCGGGTACTTGGACCATTAGGGTTTGGGGCTTTGCCATTTTGGCAGTCACGCTTTGGCTTCGGGGTTGGTAGTTGCAGGTCTCAAGGGGAAGTACTAACATGCAGAAGAGGTTCGAGGGCTTGGCGGATGTCAAGGGGGGCACGCTATGGTCGTAGGGCACAAGACGTAACACGGAGGATTCTTAGCTAATCCGAATGAATAAGCTTTTCAGTCCCTGGCAATTTGGCAAGTTTCTACATCCTATAAACCCCTGCTTCTATTGCACCCTTTGCCCCTACATGGTTCCTACATCCTATACCCCTATACTAGGCCCTATACACCCCTATGTAACCCATATACACACCATATATCCTACACCATGAACACATGAGGACGGCCAGTAGGGTAGCTGCACGGCCGCAGGGTGGAGGTCAAAGGGTTTCGTCAAGGTCTGAGTCTGGGCCATATGTAAAATGAAATGGGAACTACTATAGTATATTGGGTCTTATGGGGATAACGGAAAATAGAATGGAAACTACTATAGTAAATTCGGGTTCTATAGGGATACTGGACAATAAAATGGAAACTACTATGGTATATTGGGTCTTATGGGGATAACGGAAAATAGAATGGAAACTACTATTTAGGGTTTGGGGTTTAGGGTTTGGGGCTTAGTCTGGAGACGGAAGGCTCTGTGGGCGTTCCTCACATGACCTCTGCATTCTCTCTGCATGTCTGTTTCCATCCTGAGGTTCCCCTAGAGACACAACAACTGCGTTCACATCCCAGAGCCGGTTGCGATCCACCGCAACAAGCTGGCTGAATATGCTTCTACGAAGGAAAGGGGCAGGGCAATACTCTAAATAAGGCTCCGTACCAAAAATCTCACCCCCGCACCCTGGCATGCTGCAGTCCTCAATATAGGGACTCGCACAGAGGAGAGAACTCATCAAAAAACCAGCGTTTGCACAGGTCAAGTCCCGAATGCCTGTGGTGGACACCATCGCTAAGCAACTGGGCCTACAGGACGGTTGCATGAATCTATATAAATTAATATAATAAGCTTAAGTTATTATGTATTCAACCTTTAAAAAAGGAAATTGCTTCACTGACCCTGTGCTTACAAAATTTCCAAGGGTCCAAGCACCCCACTGGGACCATTAGACCCCAATGCATGTTTTTCAACTCTTCTGGCGTCAAGGTTTATACGGTAAGATGCTGGGACTCCTGGGAAACTGGGTATCCGGCCTTTACAGTGATCAGGGTTCCAAGTTTAGAGCTCCGGAGGCTTGTCAGACACTCCCCTCTTCAGGGACAGGAGTTTAGTTTAGAGGTTATGTTGGGCAGCATTTGGAGACAGCAGTGTGGAGTCATTTTCTTCCATCTGATCAGGGCTTTATCAACGACATCAGGATGCTACAGTGAATGGGCTTCAGGTAAGAGCTTCATGACACCCACGTGGAGCTTTTTACCGTGTACCAGCAGTCTTTCACAAATAGTGGTCTAGGGAACGTAACCCTAAGGGTCCAAGTACCCAATAATCATATACTTACCCAAAACCTGTATTATAATCCCTACTACCCACAGCCCAAGTCCTTAATTATCGGGTACATGGACCCTCTGGGTAAGAATGTGCTCAGACTGGCTCCGTGAGCATTCCAAGCCTCACAATCAATCCCCGCCCAAATTCTCCCTAGAAGCCCAGTTACCTACATATTGGGTTCCTGTCCCTGTTTCCCTATATATACTTATACTATCTATAACCGGGTACCTGGGCTTCTAGGGTCTGCTATGTCATGCTTCTGGAAACCTTAAGGCATCCACTAGACTAACAACCATTCTTGCTGTTGCTGGTGATGTTCTGTCCCAGAAAGATCTCTCATTCCGTGCATGAGCTATGTAGTAGTAATCTTTAAGGGTCCACACTTCAAGACCTCCTCATGATTCTAAAGCCCTAAACCCTAAACCCTAAACTCCTAAACCCTAAACCCCTACACCCTAAACCCCTACACCCTAAACCCTAAACCCTAAACCCTAAACCCTCGCCTCGCTGGCCGTATCCCGAATTGCTGGAATCTCGAGAGGCCCTGGGATCATACCGTCAAGGGCTAGAGGGAGGGACCCTTAGAAAGGACCCTTAATCCCTAAGGGTCCAAAGACCCAAGGTTTAGGGTTTAGGGTAATACCATTAATATTCATTATGGTATTTGGGCCCTAAAGCCTTACGATTTGGGTCCTTGGACCCTTAGGGTTATGTACCCATTACGTAAGCAGCTAGTCCCAGTCTTCGTCCCCATAGGCTGCAGGGGTCAACCCCAGTGTGGCCGAAGGACACGACAACCAATCCGGTCATCAAGAACATGTACCCCTTCATCAAGCCGCCTCGCCACAAGTTCATGTAACAGCTTGAAGGACTGATATAGGGGCCTAAATAATTGCGAATATTATGGTTCCATATTCCTTATATAACTATGCTCTATGGTACCTCAAATTGACCTCAAAATGATATCGGTATTTATTTAGGCCCCTGTAGTACTGTGGATACTTAGCATCCTACATGACCTCAGTATATTTGGGAGTTTCCCAAAATTAGGGGTACCTTTTTGGGGGTCCCTATAATAAGGACTATAGTATATTGGGGTCTATATTGGGGTCCCCTTATTTAGGGAAACTACCATTTGAGTCCAATAATTTCCAAGTTATGAGGTAGTGAGGGTCGCCGAGGGTTGTTAGTATCCAGCGTACAAAGAGAGATCCTGCATAACCAGTACACAAGCATAGTATAGTCTATCCCCCTATGTAGCCCTATCCTGCTCAAGGCAGTCTTTCGAGATTCCCCTGTCAAGAGTCACTGTTCCTCTTGGGAGCATCCATGTCCAAACCACAAAAACACCCATCTCTGAGAGCATATGGTCATACGGTTGCCACAGATCGATGCCCACAACCTTGATAATGTCGGCCCCCGAGAGAATTCGGCTGAGCAGCCATGTCAAATCGCTACAGTTGTTGAGCAAGGCGGTAGTGTCAAGTGTATCGGTAATGGCAGGGCAGCTGCTCGGAGTCATGTCCCTAGGGGTCCGAGCAACCCGAGGTAGGCACTGCTTATAGACTGTTGGGCTCAAAGGGCATGTAGAATCCTAAGTCCCTAAGCTCTTGACATCTTAGCAGCAGGTTTCTGGTTCCGGTGGTTTGGGAGCTTAGTGCAAGCTATCAGGTCACTGGCGGCTTGGGGTACCTTTGGGGCCACACAGGGTTTCGAGGTATAAGCGTACCTGCAAAGTTGACTATCCGAACAGCTGCCCAAAGATCCTGGTAGAATCAAGTTCTGAGCCACTCTACAAATGTGGAACGTATGTGTTGCTGGTTCTGACACAATCCTAGGATCGTCAAGGTCTCGCACTCAACCGTATCCCGCTTCTGTTATAGGCCCAAAGGCGATAGACAGCTTTAAGCTTTACACCCCAAAAATCCGACACGCAAATCCAGTACAGCCTGTGTAAGGCTTGCAGACCCCTTGAGTTTGAAGTTGCCCAGTAACATTTTGGAATTCTACGTGTGCCTACATCAAACATACCATAGCCCCACACTCATACCCTAAACCCGCGCTTCCTAAGCCCCTTACCCCTAAGCGAAAAACCCTCAGCGCTAAATCCTAAACCCTCGCCAAAACACCCTTAACCCCTGAACCAGACCCCATTGATCCACGTATACAAATACAAAAACCTACAGTGCGCCTTAAGGTCTGTAAATATTAGCTACATTGGGCTATTTGGGTCCCTAGGCCTTGGGGGTACACCCCAAAACGGACGTTCATGTGAGCTATAATCTAAACTCCTTCAAGGGGGTTACGTAAGGGAGTATATAGGGAACTGCTTTCGGCGTTATTAAGGGGGATACTATGAGTTTAGACTATGGCTTATGTGGATTCCGAGGATTCAGCCAGACTTCCGGGACGCTTGGCAAGCTGATGAGTCGCCGAGTCATTCCCTCGGAATTCTCTAGTAACAATAAGTAAAATTAACAATACAAAATCCAATATTAGCAGTAACAAAAGAAATACTACAAGTTATAATACTATCAGTAATGATAACAATAAGATTACTAATGATAATGGAAATAACGGAAATGACAGGCTTTGGGGCTTGGGGTGGAACACTCATGCTTCAGGACTTTAAGCTTTCTTGGGGTTTCCGGTATTCAGGGTTTAGGCCAAACGAACTTGAGGGTTTATTCGGGCCTAGGACTCCCCATTTATCCCCTTGGCCTCTGTTGGGGCTTCCAAGAGGGTTAGGGTTTGGGGTGTAGGGCTTAGGGACCCAGCAGTCGAATCCGTCAAATGCATGCCATCTCTTTGGCTACTTGAGGCGATAACTCAGTCACTGCCGCCGCCGCCTCCGCCGCCACCAGTGCCACAGTGGCTGTAAACAACTTGCCCACATGTGCTTGTGGCTAGTAGTAGATGAATGAAGTCAAAAGCAAACGACAAATTGGGGATCCACTCCTCCATTCCTCACAAACGCCTAGTAAGAAATCGTATTGTTTGGCCCAACACTTTACAGCAGAATGTGTGGGAACACGCAGCGCGGAGTTTGAGTGGCAGTCTGTGTTCTACGTGGTCTCTGGACCCATGGACGCAGGCGACGCTGGTGAGCAAATTCATGATGCCCTAATCCTTACCCTAACGGTCTCAGCATGTAGACGGGCTTAGAAAGAGAAGCATACAGGAAGTTTCTATCATTGCGAAGGGACGCCTGATACCTAGTAGAATCTTCATGTCATAGATGCAGAGCATACAGGTAGTTCAGTCGCGTGTCTCTTTTTCGGCCCTGGCATGAAACAGTGTCACCTACTGTTGATGGAGGAAATCTTGCACCACCTTAAGTCCCTAAAGTCCTAGGAATTACAGTAGTTTAGGGCCCCTAGGAGGTGCAAGATTTCATCCATCAACAGTAAGTTACCAGGACTTTGGTCCTTATGGTTGTTTGGATTGCACCAGAAGTCCCACTCCTCGCTGAAGCCAAGGCAGTGTGGACGTGGCGGCCCTTTTGGGTAACTCATATTCTCTGAGACGCCCATGTCCATTAATTCTATGGAAAGTTGTAATTTCTAAAATTATCTATATACTCCCAGTGTCCATGTACTTTTCTTGTTTCTTGTCCAGTCGATTTTCCATGATCGTCGTTTCCAGCTGGTTTTCAATCTTTGCCATTGGAAATATTGATTGTAGATCATATCCTTAAACCCTAAACCAGAAACCCTAAACCAGCAACCCTAAGCCATAAAGTCTAAACCCTACTCCTTAAACCTCAAAGCTCGAACTGCACTCTTTCGACTCCATACCTGGCCTGTCGGACCCATATGTCACGCATGAGCTATAGTCTAAACTCCTTGAGGGGGGTTATTTAGGGGATTACATGGGGTTTAGGGTTTGGGGTCTAAACTCCTTGAGGGGGGTTATTTAGGGGGTTCTATGGGGTTTAGGGTTTAGGGTCTAAACTCCTTATGAGGTTTATTTGCGGGAATTTATGGGGTTTAGGGTCTAAACTAACTCCTTAAGGGGTGTTATGTAGGGGATTATATGGGGTTTAGGGTTTAGGGTCTAAACTCCGTAAGGGGGTTATGTAGGGGAGTATTATGGGGATCATTAAGGGCGATACTTGGAGTTTAGACTGTAGTTCAAATAGATTTGATAGTCTCCGAAGATACGGGATCCCCATTGTGACCCCAAAATATTCTGATCGTTACTACTTGGACTCCCCCAAATGGTGTCCTCAATCTTGGGAAGCCCATTTTTCCCCAAGGCAAGCTAAGTTACTTCTCTGACTACATCTGGGTAGTATTTTATTTGGGGATATTATGGTACCCACAAGCATCATCTGCTAGACGTGGCGCAATTTATTTCCTTATTCCCCGACCTTGAAAACTCCTCCCTTAGAGCTGACTTTCTTAGCCCTCTGTGGGTAGGGAGACGTAGACAAAAATCCAAGCTTTCAAGATGGGAAAGATCCGCCCTTAAACTTTCCAACTGTAAGACAGTAAGATCTGTCACTGCAAAACCCATCTCATTTTGGATCCAATTAGCCGCTGAAGACATCAAAAAATCTGTTTCGCCTCCCAAATCCACAAAGCGACAATTTTTGTGTCTTCACAAATATTTTCTTTCCGTCCTGCGCTCCATTGGGCGACACCTGGAGGCATCTGACTCTTTTTCTCTGCCCCATCTTCTCGAAGTTCAATGGACTGAGGACATCCCTATCTGTTCCTCATGTTCGGTCATGTTGAATTTTGTCCAGTCACCGGACAAAATTCACCCGCCCTGTCACCAGGCCACTCTCCATTCAAAAAGTAATTTGCTTGACAAACTACACTTGTGCCAAAAGATCATTGATGATCTTGCAAGCATTATCGCCCGACTATAATTACTGTAGACTATTCACTATTCGAGGAGGCAAAGTGCTCAGCGCTTGATTATCATGACCGACTGATGTCTGTGAATAATAATATGGTACCCAATACAGAGTAAGATTCTATCCTCCTTTTGGGGTATAGTATTTTATATAAGGAATATAATCTTGCTATGTTCAACCACCAAAAAAACACTACTCATCTGGGTGTGTGGCTCAGGGTCGCAAAAAATCCACGTGATTCAGGCCTTGACCGAATTCGGATCGCACCACAGCTGAAAAATTGGGCCGGGGACCGAGTGAGAAATCAAACCCTAAAATCCAAACCCTAAACCCTAAACCCTACCCTGGGGTTTTGCTTGTAACCCCAATTGGAAGATCGCTACAAAGCTGTAGGTACTTGAGGTTGCAGGTAAGTCTATAGATACTACTTATATGGTTGTTTCTCAAAATAGGGGGACCCCAATATAGATCCCAAAAGATTAAAGTCCTCATTATGAGGACCCCCAAAACAGTACCCCTATTTTTGGGACATCCCCTTATGGAGCCTTGGGACGAGGTCACTCGAAACAAGCAGACAAGCAAACACACCCAAAGGGTCAAGGTACCTACATAGTATATGCTTGGGGCCCTAAGGGGTTCCTGTGTTGATACTTTGAGGCTTAAGTATGCGGGCTTAGGGATTTAGGGCTTAGGGTTACAGGGACCCTTTGGGACAGTTAGGTCCCCTACATGTGAGTCCCGGAACAATCCAACCAATCGCTTATGTTGACCTGCCGCTCCTTTCAACTTTATTTGTGTAAAGGCCTATTGAACTTCCCACACCTAAGAGCCTCTACATCGTTCAGGTGTCTGTCTTAACCCAAAGAAACAACACCCACAACAAGTTTCGGAGTACAACATGCTTTGATCTTGAGACCAACGCCCTACACCTGTAAAGCTGACGCCTTACATCCTAGACCCTCGACACGAATCACAGCCCTGTCGCGATGAATCACATGAACCCTTCTTCCCGGGGAACATCCATCTTGTTTGACAGTTGATGTCCCGGATTTTTTGTCAGGCAGTAGCATTTGATTTCCACAAACCAACGTATTCCTAGACCTCATCGGGTTTACTTTGGGTTCATTGTTTCATCCATTGGGATCCAGATAGCCCAAGGTTTGTAATCTTTACAGACTTTTTGACCCAATGTAGGTACTATTTGTTTACTTGAATCCCTAGGGGATAGGCACGGCATGAATCTTTGCCGGTGCTTTGGCTTTTCAATATGGCAGAGCAAGCTCCCATTTCCCCCCGCTTCAAGTCTGTCTTGCGCCATGAAGCTTAGAACACGTCTTGAAAACCGTCTCTGCAGAAAACATAAGACTTCCTGGTATCATGTTGGACTTTTGCCAGTGTTGCTACTATCATGGGTATTGTTGCTGCCGCTTATGGGAAAGCTTCTGAACCCTAAAGCTTTAGCTCTTAGCCTTTGAACCTGCACGATTCTAATGTCCTAACCATGGGCCTCTCATGTGGATCCATACCTGCCTCCTGGGTCCTAACTATGGGCCCCCCAGTTGGGTTGCTAGGGTTTTCTAGGTTTTAGGGCCTATATGGTTCATATAATGACCCCAAGATTAAGCGCCCATTCAAACCCAATGACTCCTACCTTAGAACTCTCCGACTTTCAAGGGAAGCAATCAGCCCTGACCACCAAATCCCCAAATCCTAAATCCTACGGCGATTGTTTAATAATGTCATGGTGCTAGTTTCCTTGGTTTTTTTCTGTGGTGTAGGATGCCGCAAGTAGACCTCAACAAGATACTAGTAGTTCTGAAGGCCCTCACAATAACCCTTAAACTATAAAGGCAATTCCCCAAGCGCTGAATCCTCCAGTCTCCATTGCCTTTCTCAATGCTCTTTTTCATGTGAGTGTGTGTTCTTTTTCTACCACGATACTACTTGACTTCCAGATCTTCTAAACTGGGATCCCTACATCATACATGTCCCCATGACACCTTAAAGTGCTACATTTCCCCTGTACGCTTCATACATCCCCTTTATAAGCCCATGTACATACTACATTTTCTATCCCCTATAACACCCGAACATGTAACCTCAAACCACAAACCTCTAAACCTTGACCCTAGACCCAAAGCCCTTCACAGCCCCATACCCTTTAAGACCCTAAACCCTATGCCCGATATAACTTAGACCCTGGACGTGTAACCCCTTTTCCCAAACCCGGAGCCCTAAAAACCTACACCCCTAAACCCTAAACCCTAAATCACAAAACAACCCTAAACCCTCAGACCATAAACCCCCTAAGCCCTAAACCCCTACACCCCTAAACCGTTTTTCAGGTGGAGGCTCTCTGCAGAGAGGCCTTGTCTGGCCAGGAGCAGGCTCTCTTCAACGAGAAGGATGAGGCTTGGGTTTAGGGTTTAGGGTTTAGGATTTAGGGTTTAGGGTTTAGGATTTAGGATTTAGGGTTTAGGGTTTAGGATGAGGCTTGTTGAAGGGTTTACGGTTTCAGGGTTTCAGGACTACAAAGGTGTTTACATGTGGTTATACAGGGGTGATGAAGGGCTTAGGGTTTCTGGGTTCAGGGTTTGGAGGTTTGGGGTTTTAGGGTTTTGGGGTTTCAGGGTTTTAGGGCTTTGGGGTTTCAGGGTTTAGGGGTTTCAGGGTCTATAGGGTTTCAGGTTCTTAGGGTTTTCGGGTTTGAGGCTTACATAAATGATTATATGGGGTTATACAGGGGTCATTATACATTGGTTTTATGGTGTTTTTTTCAGGTTCTGTAATGGTTATTTAGGCTATGTAGGGGTTGGAGGTGTAAGGGGTCAGATAGGGTCTATCTCGAGTAGCCGCTGTCTCAGACCAGACAGCTGTGTACCTCAGATTTGGGTATCTTTACCTTGGTTAACGGTCAAGGTTATCCCAGGTAGGTTTAACTTACCATAATGCGGAAGAAGTCAAGGAGAATCAAATGGAAATGAAAAGGACACCCGAGTGTATATATGGATCATACAAAGGTTCTATGGTGTTAGCAACCCAGTGGTTGAGGTTTTGGGGTCAAGTCAGGGTTTAGAGTCTGGTTTGTAGTAGGCTTCCTTGCGTGAAGAGTTAGGTCATAATCCCTAAACCTTGAACCTCCAACCATGTAGTGTTGAAGAGTTAAGGCCTTCTTCGGGTCATGGGGATGTTGTTGAGGGACGCAGGGACACAAGGCGTATGTAGGGATATATCATTTGCTGTAGGTGTACACGGCTTGCCGTATATGGTAGGGTTCGTGAGGCAGTTTGGATATCGGAGCTTAATCTGTGAGCGGCCTGGTCAGCATGTATTTAAGCTTTGCAGAAGCAAGCGGCAAGCCGTGCTAACAGAAGTGCTAGCGTTAGGCATGAGAGGAGTTTGGATATGGGGACAGGGTCGCGAACCCAAGCCTCAAAGTGCAAGCTCTGTAACAATCTGTAGGGACCCGATGTGGAGAGTTTGGGTTGCCAACAAATCTCTTCTCCGCAAATATGTGAAACCCACCGACCTACTAAAGTCAAGTATTCCCTTGTGTGGCAGCAAAATAGTACTGGACATCTTTTGATGTTACGGGGTGCAGCACATGGGTTTCATGATCGGCGAGGTGGATGAGCCTTTATTACAGACAGTGAGAACAAGGGATGTGCGCTGTTTTCTTGCAGTCTGATGCAAGCCTGGTGGGTGTACTTACAGTAACCGTATAGTAGTTTCCATTTTATTTTCCATTATCCCTATATAACCCCAATATAACCCCAATATAATCCCAATATAATCCCAATATAACCCCAATATAACCCCAATATTATAAGGGATAGTCTCGAGTTCGTCTCAAGCGTTGGTGAGGGACCATGAGCTTCATAGAGCCCCAAAATAATGGGGCTTTTGGTACCAAATGCCAGAATGAGACTGTGGCCTGGGATCCTTCCAAGCTCTTTTATGAAGCTGACAGGGTTTAGGGCTTAGGGGCCCATTCCCCCTCATAATAACCAAATATTCCTGCTAGTCCTTGGTGGTGCTACATTGGGGCTAGCTACTGTTAACCCAGACCCCTGATGAACAAACTCCTTCCCCTTAATAGAAATTATAATCGGGATCCTAATATCTAGGCCCTTAAAAGGAGGGGGTTTATTCTTAATCAAAAGTCTACGTTATGGGGTTGGGAGTTTAACATTCCAGAAAAAGGATCAATTACATTGAAGATCGCAGGTGGGGGGTTCCTCCATACGGTTGCTCCTTTGCATCCCCTTCTATAGGGGTTATATAAGGATACTATAGGGATAGTATAGGGGATATAAAGGGTTTAGGGGTCAAGGGTTTAGGGTTGAAGGGCTTAGGCTTTACAACTTGGAGCCGGAGTAGAGAGACTTCAATGTTGAGCAATGCTCAGATGAAAAGTACCCAAACTCTGCATGTTCAAAATGGGCCGACACTTGCCGCTTGGGTTCAGAAGTATACAGCACCCTCTATAGCCACTGGGACTTGCAGTATCTTGTGGATTTCGGGTAGTGCAGGATCTCTCTGCTAAACTAAACTCTAGACCTACGCACCCTAAACCCAAACCCTGTGCATTCGACCCGCGGTATTTGATCGAAAAATGCTAGGATGGCGAGGGCGATGTGCTGGGGCCAAGAACTCATCTTCAACAAGCTCTGTTAGGTAGAGCCAGTGGCTTCCAAAAGGGTATAGGGTATATAGGGTGTACCTGAACCCCGAAAGTACGTAAAATAATGGCGTAAACGGAGCTCCAGGCCATGTTATTGTTTATCAGTCTGGTGTGACGGCCTGGACGGGTCTGGATAAGATTGCTGCCTTTGATCTGGGGTTATACAGTGTAACTACTGTATGTGCGTTTAGAGCCTAGGCGTTTCGGAGGTAGGGATTTCGGGTCGAGGGGGTGTAGGATTTAGGATTCGGGGTTTACTGGAGGATCCTGGGGCCTGGAGGGTCCTTGAAGCCCCTGCTGAGGCTTTTGCTAAGGGTTCAAGGGGTTTAGGGTTTAGAGTTTATAGGGTTTAGGAGAATAATTTGTATAGACTTTTGACTCGTTCTCAATTCAAGAAAACCGGAAATTGAGCTTGTTGTCGCTTTAAGGCCTGCTTAGACCCTGCAATTTGTTCCCCTCGATCTTCGCGTTACCGATAACGGGTGTTCAATGTTCGAACAAGTATTATCGCTGTGGGTGATAAGGGGCATAAGGAAGAAGCATATGTGTAAGTGCTGAATGAAAAGGGATTCTGGGAGCGTGGGGTGATAGCGAAACACATGGAATAGTGCCGTTTGCTTGGACTTGAGATGCTGAACCCTAAGCCCTACACCCTAATTCAATTGCTTTGCTCCACAAGTCAAGAACTCCAACCACATAAGGTCGAATCCCTACAAGTAGTCCCAAGTACCTGCAGGTTTCGTTTATACCTGTATACTAATAAGGGGACATTTCCTACTCAGCTGTAAAATTGGGGATTACACAGTAATCCTGAGACCCAAGCCAACAATACACCCTAACCCCTAGACCCTAACCTCTAAAACCTAAACCCCGAACAACAAACCCTAACCCCTAAACCCTCAACCCTAAACAACAAACCCTCAACCCTCACCCCTAAACCCCCAACCCTAAACCCGAAACAACAAACCTTAAACTCTCCTCATGCCGGGGGATGCCGCGGGCGTTTCCGCACGTCATCTTGGAAAGCAAAGCTGCATTTTTCCCTTTTGGAAAGGAGCATGGGACCCCACTTTAGAGCGTAGCATGTAGGGGGTTCAGGGTTTAGGGCTTAGGCTGCGTTATCTGCGGATACTGCGGTTCCCCATGTAGAGTAAGATTATCTCCTCCTTATGGGTATGATCGTATCCTATTCTACTCCCTTGGGTGATTGTTTGAGCTTCGGCTTTGTAGGGTCGGGTTACGCAATTCTTCTACCCACATGTAGATATTCAAAGACCATGAGCCAGACGGGGTAGCTGTGGATGTTGAATCATCCCTATGGCCGTCATCCGTCCCACAATGTAGACCCATGATTAGTAAACCTTCTCCTTTTAAGGGCCTAGATACTAGGTTCCCTATTGTAATCCCTGTTCAGCGGAGGGGGGTTATTAATCAGGGGTCTGGGTTACTGATAACCACTGTCAGGGTGCAGGCGAGGGCGATAGTAAGAGTAGTTATATGGTGACTATTTGCGGCATGCGTAGACGCCAACCAGACCGCCGAAACATGATTTTCAGTTTTCCGAGGCCGCGCATACTATATCAGGAACCCCTTTGGGCCCCAAATACGTTTAGGTGCCTGGATGCTTTGAGAATGCTTGAATGCTTGAGGCGAGTCCTTCGCGTGTTGGCCGAGGATCCGAACTTTCTGAACGTGATTCAGGCCACATTCCGACAGGTTTAGAAGAAGTGTAGGTGTGTTAGGATCGGCTTGGATTAGGGTTGATGGTTTAGGGGAGCGGTTTGAAGGCTTGTTCAGTAAGCCCGCGTATTCCAAGTCTTCCTTCTGGGCCGGCAGTTTTCGGAAACTACCAAACTGGGTGTTGAACGGGCCAAGAGTTTTCAATTTTGGCAGTGGCTCTCTGTTATGTGGAGTCTCCTATATGAAATGCTCAGGGTGTGCCTTCTGGTGTCAGATTTCTCCAGCCAGCAAGTTGGCCACTGGCTTGTCCCTGGTGTCTATCGCGCAAGCCTAGGATCCGTCTTTCGCGCTTCTTGAGAATCCCATCCTCGGCGTTTTGGCGTTATCTCAAGGGATGGAGGCTTTGTGTAAACTCTGTTTGGCGGACGGTCGCTTGGCCTGCAAGTTTCCTAGTGGTAGCGAGGAACTTTACTGGCCGTATCCCAGGGAGTTCTAACACCTTCAATGCAGGGCCAGGGGCATCCACTCAAAGATCTCGTTACCCTAGGCTCCGCAGTTCGTGGGGTTCAAGGGGACCATGGGAGCCCTTACCTAAGATGGGTTATGTTGGGAGAATGAAAAATAAAATGGAAACTATAGTATATTGGGGTTGTCTATAGGGGTTATTTATGGGTTAGAGAATGAGGACTCGGGAACATTGACAGTTTTTGTGTCACAAACCCTAACGGGACTGGCATCTACGCATGACCCTACTTCTAGTCCGTGCAAACGGCCTGATCGACGTAAAGGTGTTACCCGATTGCAAGTAGGTGTCTGACCCCAGCCCGGTTAACCTGAAAATAGCGCAGGCAAAGTGCAAAGCTGTTTGCATCAGGGATTCGTTTCAGCCGTGAGCTGTGTTTTAGTTTTAAGTTCCGGGTACTGCCTTTTTCACAGATACCGTAATCCGGATTGCAGCTCCAAACCACCAAGAAAAGGACTCTTGAGGCTAATTTGGGGAGTTTCACCTACAGTATGCACCTGTGTCCCGAAGTGCTAAGAATCTCTTTGCACCTGACGCAACTCGCATAGACCTGCATGCACCTTTTTGCAAAAGGGGCGCCCTAAAATGAAGCCGGCGCAAACAGCATCTGGGGCGGACACAAGGATTCATAGCCACCTCTCCACGATCCTGGACCTTGAGCTCCTGTCCATTTTCTCCCCGCCAGGATCAGGATTGGAGTAGATGGCCCGAGCAAGCAGGCGGGTTTGCAGACGTGAGCGTTATGTCACATTGTTTGAGAGATTGAGATACAGATACACCATGCAACAGCCAGAGGCTTGCCCAGAATATAGAGCAGAATTACGAAAATTGAGCGGAATAACAGAAGGGAGTCCTCACACAAGTTCAGTTCAACCCTGGGGATAAAGCCTGAACCCTGACCCATTTTTGCAGATTTGGGTTTATAGGATCTCCCCAACAACAGCCATGCCACCAATTATGTCTTCGGGCTTCTGGTTTTGCAGGCACACGGGTTTGCTGCGTATGATGCGAAAGATTGGTGGTCTGAGGTTCCATGATGGCTTGGGCAATGAATGTGGTTCCCTCTTACTGGGCGGTTCTTTGGGGCAGCTTTCGCGAGACTCTTCGCAGAAGTTGGTGTGTAGTAAATGCAAGCGTGATGGTCGCTTTCATTGGCACTAGGATTGAGACATGTTGGGGTCCTGTCGCAGGTTGTCTTTCTTTTCATTCCGTGAGGACAAACAACTCGGTGCTTCCGTCTTGCATATGAGATTCAATTGAAAATGCCCAGAGCGAGAAATCCCGAACAGGCTGAGTCTGATGCTTTTTCTGCTCCATGTTTCCATGTCTTTCACCGTTATAACAACTGCGGCAACCATGCTACTATCGAACGGAGTTTATGTTGTTTGGGGCCTGCAATGCTGAGGTTTCCGGGATGAGTCTTCGTGTTTAAAACGCGAAAAAAGTGTCTTCCTTAATTCTGCGCCAACAAGGGGGAATTCACCTGGAGGGCTTAGGGATGTTTAGGTCCCCGGGCTTAATTAAGAAAATCTTAGAATAAGTGTTTCGTACTCCCTAGTAACCACAGAGGAATATTTGGTGAATAAGGTGATTGTGATGCTCTCTTATACATGAGGGTTGCAAACTGAGTTTGAGGAATCCCCACGTCTTGCCAAAGCGCTTTCCAAATGCAGCAGCATGCGTTTAAGATAGATGTCAGGGTCTGAAGGTCCGAGCAAGCATGAGCTGCTCCCATAAGAGCTATAGTCTAAACTCCTTAAAGGGGGGTTATATGGGGGATTATATAGAGGAGTACTATAGGGGTTACTAAGGGGGATACTAGGAGTTTAGACTATAGCTCATAAGACCATCTTCGACCCAAAAGGCAGGTTTGCTCAGGGATTTCGCGCCTCCACGCTTCCCTTCAGGGTCCAAAGGCTGACAAATGGCGCTTTGGGTGCCACATAGTTTGCAGCCCCGACAGTTTGTCAGGGTTTTGTGCTACCTGGAAGCTGAAACTTGCAAGATTTGCAGGCCCTCTCATGCGGAACGCTACAACCATGGTGTCAATTTCAGGATTTGGAACCTTGAGCCTCAAACCTCAAGCAATACATCAGCTTGTCTGGCTACGTGCAAGAACCGCAAGGGGAGGTGAACTTTCCGGACTCTGCCAACTTGGACAAGTTGTTTGAAACCATCCTCAACGAGCTGATAGAGCCATACAAGGACCGGGTCTGCAAGGTGGACTTCTGATGCTGTTCATGCAAGTTTGAGGTTTGATGGTAGGGCTTTGCCAACAAGAAGCGTGATTGACAAGGTTTACGTTTGATGGTGTTCATGCAAATTTGAGAGGTGATGGTAGGGTTTTGCCAACAAGGCGTTTCGTCTTTACAACTTGGCTTGCTCAGGGGGTGTGGGTGGACGCTGATCTAGAGAATTTCCTAGTGATGGGTAGCTAGAGCCTGGAGCTTCTATGATGTGTCCATACCAAAAACCGTCCAAGGGCAATTTCAGGAGGGGACCTTCCTGTCAAGGAACCTACGTGTGCTGCATATGAGCCATAATCTAGACTCCGAGTATCCCGCTTAATAGCCCTTATAATAGTAATACCCTATACAATCCCCTATATCACCCCCTTTAAGAAGTTTAGGCTATAGCTCATATGCGCGCCGGGCCATATGGGTCTCAACTATGAACAGATTAGGCTTCATTACCACGGGACCATCAAGGGTGGACATAGGGGTCCCCTATGGTCCCCTTGATAGTTTAGCACAGTCCCGAAGATGTTCCCTAGTAAGGAACCCATGTCCATTAATTGTACTAAACATATTATGTACCCCCCTGCATGCCCAGTATAATTTCCATTTCATTGTCCATGCAGGGTTCTCCTAGGATGGCATGTCCAGCACACGGCTCAAAGCGGCTTTCTTACTTCACCCCCTCATCGCAAACTAATGAAATCCCTGAACCCCACAGCCTGCCCTGAACCCTGAACCTACGACGCCAAGCCTTGAACCCTGAACCTACGACGCCAAGCCTTGAACCTTGAAATCTTCTAGATCTCAAGACCAGCAGCACAAAACACTAGAGAGTCCTCCTTCACATTTCATGACGATACCCTTCAAACACCGCCCCCGCATTCATAGATATTCAACCATATTATTCATATGTATATAGACATAGGCACATGATATGTATTAGGGGCATTTCTAATTAGGGGCGTGGGAGGGGCCACTAGAAGGGGGGTGCATCATCACAGAAGCTTCTCCCGGTAGAGTTTAGGGTTTAGGCTTTGTGGAGGGTAGAGGCACCCCAAAGCCCACACCCCAAACCCCCAAACCCTAAGCCTCAAACCCGAAACCCCAAAGCCCCAAACCCTAAACAAAAAAAAATAAAAATGAAGCTCCAAGACCCAAAGTCGGGCCGACCCGTAAACGCCTTAACCCCTACCTAGACCTCCTGAATATCTGTAACCCAGCCTTTATACCCAGATTTGCGGGATGCAAGGCCATCATTATGGTTCTTTGGGATGTTTGGGAGTCCCCTACAGACTCCCTACATACGTGCAGATAAACCCCTAAACCCCAAACCCTAAGTAGTAGTTTCAACTTTCTCTTCCATCGTTGAATGCTTCAGGACTACCGTCAGGTGGAGGAGTCGGAGCTCCAGGGCGCAGACTTGTGGGGGGCCTGGCCTGTGACGCGAGGTTATCTCTCATAAACGGGTTTTAGTAAGCGCAAGCCCCAAAATTAGGATCCTATGACTGTCACATGCGGGTTATAAGGTCCTAATTTGCGGTGTTGGGGTTACCAAAGTTCCTTATCTAATTTCAGCCATAAGGTAAGGAGTAATGTTTTTTGGTCCTCTTGTCATTTCCAGGTACCCTAAACCCTAAACCACATTCGTGCGTCCTTCTGGCGCATCCCAGCCTCCCTGCACTCCAAGCTTCTTTAGAACCCTGAACCCTAATTCCTGAACCCTAGCCGTGTCGATGTAGTTGCTACCGATTCTTTTAGAACTGGCCGTCCCTGAGACTATGCCGCATGTTTAATCACATATTCATAACCCCTGGTTATCCTCTTAATTGAAAATCCATCTACATATCCGGGGGCGCGGTGGGTATCCAGATTTTGGGCAAATTCCTGGGCTTCTGCTTCAGTTTGAATCTGTTCTCCTTCTAGCCGCCTTGCCCAAAACTAGCCTCAGATCCCAGAGATCACTGTATAAGGACAACTGTCCTTTTACAACAGAGCCACTAAGCCGAAGCCCTAAACCCTAAACCCTAGCCCTAAACCGTAGAACCCCTGGAGCAGGGCTACGTGCTGGCAGGCAAGGTGTCCCGAAAGATTGCCAGTACCGCCTTGCGACGCGTACGTTGTTCAATGTCCAAGGTTATGGTTTAGGGTGTAAGGGTTTAGGATTAAGGGTCCCTTCCAGTGTGGTTTAGGGTTTAGGGTAACGTAGGGAATCATACTACTCTCCGCACGTGACAGCAACTTTAACTACAGTAGCCAAGATACCCTGAAATGCCTGTTCTATCGACCCCTTAGTTTGCTACTTCCACCACAAACGGGAATGAGCCAAAGTATTCAGACATTTGAATTCTCCAGTGGTCTCCAGGTTCTATCCTAAGTCCTGCAAACCTGTGATCCTAATCCTTAAACCCTAAACCATGAACTTCCAAAACTAAACTTCAAACTGCAAATTGACAAACCCAACCCTAGACCTTAACCCTTCAACCCAAAAAACCCTGGACTGCGAAGCCCCCCTAAACCCCAACACTGAACCTTAAACTCCAAATCTTCAACCCTAACCCTGGAGATCCATGTCAATAGATATAATGAAGCCCTAAAGTCGTCGAATAACATCTGCCTTGGGCTATTCGGATTTGCAGGGTGACTTCCATCTTCAAGCTTAGACTCTAAACCCTAAACTCTAGACTCTAAAGCCTCAACTCCAACCCCCAACTCTGAACCCTACCAAGCCCTAAACCCGACATAACATGGTCGTTTCTATTTATATATATACATATATATACATATTTATATATACATATATACATATACACATATCCCCTCACACAACCCCTTCCCTAAGTTCCAGGTTTTATCTCGCCTTGACGGAGAAGGCAGAAGAGTTCAAATCTGGCTGCGTCGTGCGCGGGTCCGTACTGCAGGGGGCCCAGGCCAAGGGTTTAGGGGTTAGGGATAAGGGTTTAGGGATAGGGGTTTAGGGATCAGGGTTTAGGGTTTAGTGCTTAGGGGTTAGGGGCATTTTGGGGTTCGGGGATAATGGGAAAGAAAATGGAAACTACTATGCTATAATAGGGTATATATTGGGGTTATATACTTGCAGGGTTTAGGGATGAGTTAGGGTTGAGTGTTTAAAGTTTAGGGTCTGGGTCCTTCTGGGCCGGGGTTAATTGAGGGACTTTTAATTTGTGTGGGGTGTCAGGTTCTGCTTCGAAATTTGGCTGCCTCAGACACCCTATAACAAGCTCGCCAAGATGACTTCAATCGTATGCCTGCTGGCGGGTGGCTACCAAGCAACAATCAGAATTTCATTTCAACAAAGTCAATGAGTGTTATGAAATGACCCGGAGTGCTCAAAATCTTGCGCGGTCCTACATAATACATATACACGAAACACCCTGAAGCCCCTACAAGGATTACGTTTTCCGGAGCGGGGTCTAGATGCGGTGTCATGCTAGTGCGGGTATTGCACCTTCAGGCAAGGCTTCACAGCACGGAAAATCTTGCTCTGAGCTAAGTCCAAACCCTGAATTTCAAACCGCAGCCCTGCCAAGATTAATTACTAGCCTGGGAGTGACATTGCTACACGCAAGAAGAAAGAACAAGAGCGCAGTGGGTAGAACACCGCTTAAGGCGCAAGGCTTACGCTACGTACACCCACAAAGACCGCATAGACCTCCTCTTGATCATTCATAGGCCTCCACAGTCTGTCCGCTTCACCTTTGGCCCTGCATCCCAAAGTTTGTAATCCGTCCCGCTAACTTACCCTGAAAGCCCAAGCCCCATCAAGGACCTCAGCACATGAAGCTGAATCCTGACGTAATTATACCCTTGCCCTAAGGCTCTAAGGACTCATAATGTGAGACTTTTGGGCCCAAACACCATACTAGAAAAGGCTTTCGGCCTATTTTGAGCCCTGGGTTACAGTCCCTTAGAACAACTGCAGGAGGCCCCTGGTTCCTGGAGTTCACTACGCAGCCTAACCTTCGTACCCCACCCAAAGAAGGCCCCGGACATACCCGGTTACCCGGTATTCAGAATTTATATAGGGGATTATGGGGGGCTATATCGGGGATTAGATAGAGGGTCATATGGGGGATTATGGGAGGGTTTTAAAGTGGGCTATAATTACAGGGGTGCTATAGGGGAGGAGGGTAGGATTACAAAGGGTATTAAATTTCAAGATGGAAGTTCTCAGCCTGGGTCTGCGCTGCAGTGTGAATGTAACAACATAATGCTTCATGAGGATTGCTGAAACCATGTGAGCTATAGTCTAAACTCCTTAAAGGGGGGTTATATACGGGATTAGATAGGGGACTACCATCGGAGCTACCCGAAACCCTAAAGCCTAATGCCTACCCTAAACCCTATGAGTGGGATACTAGGAGACTACAGCTCCGATAAGGGCGGGGCATATTGTGGAAGCTGCAAAGCGCAATCGCCTTACACTTCTTCCATCGTTATGTTCACCATCCCTTCCCAGGAGAGACGAGGAATATCCGGACCATGAGGCCCATTTTGTGTGGATCGCTGAGAGTCCAAGGAGCCAAATGTTAGGGCTTTAGGTTCCAAATACCATTCAGATTATAGTATTGGGACCCTGAACTCCCATTATTCAAGTCCTTGGACCCGTTAGGCATGATTGGAAGAACAGGAGGTCCCACCAGTAGAATTAGAGTTTTTTACAAAGGGGCTGTAGTGACTTATCGATGCTGCTGCTCCTACTGCTGCTACTACTACTACTACTACTACTACTACGACTACTTATGAGAACAATTAATACTACTACGACCGCTAGTACTACTAGGCGTCGCGTTGCCAGATGATCGCAAGGGTTTCTGGCCCTCAAAAACAGATTAAGACAGTAAAGTACTGGTATTTGCAGGACTCTGTGCTCATAGGCCGGAAGTCAAAGAAAAAAACAAGAATTAGGCCAAAAACTGCGACGAACTATTTGTCAAATGTCTAGATTGTCCTTATTGTGGGGGTTTCTCGTGTGGGCCCTCATAAGCATGTCTGGTTGTTAGATTGGTTCGAGTAGAACAGCGTGTCCGCTAAGATTACTTTCTTCGAATAATAGTTTCCTGGAATAGTAGCTCAACTACGTAGTAGCACATGTCCACAAATGAGAGTTTCCTGGAAAAGTAGTATGTTAGTAATACATGTCCGCAAATAAGAGTTTCATGGAACAGTAGTACATATCCGCAAAAAAAAATAATATTGTGTTTTTGGGAATAAGGAAGCATGCCCGCTAGTAAGAGCTTCCAACATAGTAGCAAGTGAATAACCTCAGCAAACCCAAATCATCCCCTACACAAGCACCCATTTCTTGCTAGGGAATCTAAACTTGAGATCCCTCTGTGTGTATGAAATCCATACGCCTACGCACCAACAAGTGAACGTCTCTTCTTTCATAGAAGAACGGTTCTCATTGCTTTTGGTCGGGCTTCCCATTGATAGAATCAGAAGGACTCAAACCCTCCAGATTTTTGGGAATTCCGAGATACAGCAGTTTTCATGTGTTCCATCCCGCAATATTCCCCAATACAACGCTTTTAAGGGACCCCATATAAACAACTCCAGCCATCGGTGTCCAAGTTGTCATTTGGTACTTGGACTGTAATCATGCTGGAGATAGGAGCGGTCTTGCGCGAGCTAGCAGAAAGGTTGCACAATGGTTGTACATGGGGGTCACCATGCATATATGCGCATACGTATGTACTTGTTGCTACCATACATATAGTATATATATGTATATAATTGCAATTGCACATGTACACAAGCCCTTGTATACGATGCGCAATGTTCTTTGCAGCTGGAGTGACAGCTTGTCGCCGGGACCGATTGAGAGCTTTGGGGGGTTGAAGCTGAGGGCCTTATACTCGGGGCTGTAACCCTATTCATAACGGAGCCCGGATCAGGCAGTTGAAGGGGATAATAAGAAGGGTTATACGTCCAGCTCTCAGCTGTAACCACCAGGTCCCATGATCCTCCAAGTAGGGTTAGGCCCCCGCCCACTAAAATGAGCACAGGGGAGAACCGCCATCTACCTTCTTGATCCCCCGGAATCAGGCTTTCTTTCACTGCCTTGAGCAGACAGAATATGGCGTCTTCTAGGCCCTATATGATGGTATCTGAATGTACCGTTATTTTGAACACACCATCGATGTGCAGGCTTGCGTAGAGATCTCGAAAGCAAGTGACCCAAGTGCTGCGACCCAACGCTACTACAGGTCTGTCCTGTACGTGACCTCCAGGGTCACGGTCCAGGGTTGCGGTTCAGGATTGAGTGCTACATTTCCATTAGGAGATGTACGGGCATCGGCCTGGCGAATCCTAAGAAACCTTTAGGTTCCCACGTGGCCAAACAGACAAATCAAGGACATCGAGCACGAGCCTTTGACTTGAAGATACATCTTCCTCCTTTCTAGCACCCATATGGTAGACGGGACGGCGATGTTTAACGTCAGGGCATAAGACCTAATTCAAGTGCACTGCGCTGAAACTTGAACCCCAAACCCTGTTGATCCTGATTCTCCGTTTAATTAAATCCTAAGGCCCAGGCCCCCGACCCTTCAACATTCACTTCTGCACTGCACCCTAAGCACCGAATCCCCAAATTTGCGTCAGATGCCGGACAGTGGTTCCAAGCTGCACAGGGTGCACGTACGGCTGGCCGCAGCCCTGACAGGGCATCAGTCTGGGGTGTAGTGTACGGATTCCCTAAGGGTCCAAGTACCCAACAATTAGGTACTTGGGATTTGGGTAATAGTAATGATAGTACAGGTTTTGGGTAAGTATATGATTATTAGGTACTTGGACCCTTAGGGATTTGGTTTCAGGGGTTAGCGGGGCCACTGCATGGTACATTAGGATTGGCAAGAATGCTGATGCCTTCCTTATTCATGTAAGGCTTCTTACAGGCAAATGGGGGGTTGCCAACCATGCCCGCCGTCGTGTCCTGGTGGCGATGCTCAGCAGTCAAGGCGATAGTTGGGCGTAAGTGAAGTCGGAGGAAGCTTCATGCGGAATCGTCTGCTCATCTCTCCAGTCTCAGGGGTCGAAAGCATAGATGTTCTTTTCGAGGTGAAGACAGATTCTTGCGGATATTTCCCAGATGATTGCAGCGAATATCAAGCAGCATGATTTTACAGATCGAATATTGGCAAGAATTTGTGACGGTTGATGCTTATGTTGACCTCGGGCACTCCGCCGTGGAGTCAAACACGAAATACAGGTGTATCGTGGGAAGAGCTCCTCCTTTGCGCACAGTTTGTTGCCATTTTCAGCATGTGACTACTGAGTAATTACAGCATGAAGACAGCAAAAAATGGCATCATTGCAGCTTCATACAAGCAAAGTACATAATTAAATGCATTGTGAATGCAAACCTATAGTACCTGAAAAACAAGAGAGCGATGCTCATGATAATTTTTCTTGTCCTATAAACATTGTTGTGTCAATTTCCCCGAAAGCTGCACTGACACTATGGCGCGTTTTGTTCACCAGTGGGGCTAATGGAATCATTTTGACATTTTTCATTCCGGTGTATTGTCCTCACGATTTGCCTTTGTAATTGCGCTCCAGCTACAGTCTGGCGCGATGTTCGTCGCAGAATTGTGCCCGCTTGGGTTCCATGACCGCGCACCGCACGGAGCCTTCGTACATCTGGCCCCAGCTCAAGCTCTCGCGCTAGGCGCATTTAGTTCGAAGTTGTATTTTTGCTGGGGAAAGTGTCGCTGCGCATCAAATCGTGCCTTTTGCACGGAGCATCTGTGCATTTTGCCTTGAAACGTCTTGCAATGTTCTTGGTTAGGTTCTTGCTATTAGAATGTTGTTTGTTTGTTTTGCTCTTGTTATTGTTCACGCCATCGCGACCAGATTTTTTGTGTTGTGTTGCTTATTCGATCACTGTTTTCGTGTTCTTTGCAGACAAACATCAGCAACTTGGCTTCGTCTCTGAGTTGCGAGTTACAGTTTCGCCAGAGTAATCGGACCCGCATTGCCCTTGTATCCTCCCAGTTATGTCGTGGATTTCGGGCGAGCACTGGGGGGGCGTGCATCATTACAACTCACAATTTTGTTGCGGACCCCCTATTCCCACCGGTATGGTGGTATGGCATATGCTGACAGGACTGATGTGTTGTGTTGCGTTTGAGTATTGGGAGTAATGAGAAAGCAAGATCAACATTTTGCGTCTTGTCACAGCGTGTTTGCAATTGTTCCAGCAAGGCGGTTGCTAACACAGGAAGAAATGTTCTTTTGGGAGTGTATCGTGCATCCGTAGGAAGTTAAGGCTTACAGCCAACGAAGTGTTTGCCTTCGAAAGAGTTTCGTCAGTTTTCTACGGCTGGTTGCTCTGTGGTTACAAAATAGGCCGATTCTTCCGCGGACCCGCGCCTCGCTCTGCGGACGGCCCGGCCCCCGCGGCCCGGCCCCCCCGGCCCGGCCCCTGCGGACCGGCCCCCGCGGCCCTGAGCATTGTGTGGGGTCGGAGATTTGAGGGGTTAGGAGTTTGTTTACGGTTTAAGGTTTTGGGTTGGTGGGGTTTGTTAAGGGGGCAGGGCTTGGGGTTTGGGGTTTGTTTAGGGTTCAGGGTTTGGGGTTTGTTTGCAGTTTAGGGGTTGGGGTTTGTTTAGGGTTTAGGGTTTGGGGTTTGTTTAGGGGTTTACGGTTTGGGGTTCGTTTAGGGTTTAGGGTTTGGGGTTTGTTTATAGGGTTTAGGGTTTGGGGTTCGTTTAGGTTTTAGGCTTTTAGGGTTTGGGGTTTGTTTAGGGGTTTAGGGTTTGGGGTTTGTTTAGGGTTTAGGGTTTGGGGTTTGTTTAGGGTTTAGGGTTTGGGGTTTGTTTAGGGCTTAGGGTTTGTTTACGGTTTAGGGTTTGGGGTTTGTTTA
>CAJNIZ010044468.1:36933-49948 GCA_905231905.1 Symbiodinium pilosum
TAGGAGTTTAGACTATGGCTATATGGGCTGTCGTCTAAAGTCTGCAACTAGGGTTATATTGGTTTTTTTTTGCCGCAGTTATAGGGTATACTGCGGGGGATACCGGGAATGTGGACTATAGCTCGCATAACTTGTGTAGCGTCTATAGGTCCCAAAACTGTCCGAGAAAAAAAAAAAGAGCAAGCCCTAGAACCAAAACCCAGATGATCTCCAGTTGATTTCGGATCAACTGGAAGAGAAAAGAGTAAGATGATGAAGCAATTGCGAAACTGCTGAATCGCATGGGCACATCAACAGCAAAGTAGCAGCAACCCTAGAACCTAAATCCTGAGTCCCAGCTGAGTCGTAATCCACATGCTGAGGCGTCCTGCACCTCCTTAAGATTTTTTCCGGAGCCCCGCAAATCATACATTTCAGAAGAAACAATAGTGGTTGCACAGCCCAAAAAGCATTGCCTAGCTGAAGCTCACCTGAGGAAGGCGGGACACATTGCTGGATGCGACCGCCACTTCGTCTACGATGAGCCAATCTTGGCACGGGTCAGGGACATCAAAGCAGGCGCGAGATTGGGCATGTAGGGCAAAAGGAAGTTGAGATTTAAAGCCCCTGTCGTCGTGCACAGCCCTAATCGTCCAAGTGCCCAAAAATCATAAAGACACCTTTCGAAATTGCGCCTATATTTTGGAAAGACTAAGGCGGCATCAGGTTCTGCAAGGAGTTGCAAGAACGCATGCGCACGCGCTCTCGCGCACGGGCTGATGCCAGAACACATAGTTCCTCAGACATGTTGACGATACAGATTCGTATACACTATGTGCAATGCATGTAAGATGCCCACGCGCACAAGATGATGGCCCAGGGCGGGTGCAAAGAAACCACAACACTGGCGCACGAATGAACAGCCTCCATATGGTGAGTTTCCCCAAATTCGGGGTACCTTTTCGGGGTCCCGATCATGAGGCGTATAACATGTTGGGGTCTATATTGGGTCGCCTTATTTGGGAACTACAATATACGTGCCCAAATCCTGTGCTACAATTGCGATTACTCGTGTCCCAAGTACTCTGGGTATGTGGACTCTCTGGGTAGACCCTAAACCCTAAAGCTGCAGTTAAGGTTTCAGAGTGTAGGGATACCGCGCGCCCTGCAGTTCCTCGGTTCATGACTAGTTGCACATACCAGGACTCAACAAAGGGTAGTTGGAGGGTCTTGGTAGGGAGTTGTTCATGAAAATTGGTCCCCGCAAGCTCCCTTCTGATCCCCATTTATCCCAACATCTTGCAAAGGATTTCAGCCCTAAACCCTAACGGGTTTTTTGAAGAGTGTGAGGATACCCCAGACGTGGAGCATGGGTGCTACATGGGAGTTGTCCTTCAGAGATCTCAGAAGTAGGGGTCCTCATTCAACGTGAGTAGCAAGATCACTTGGGTAGCAGGATCCCCAAAGCGGTCAGGCCCCTAGATTCCTGAATCCCCTTCATTCTTCTCGGCATGTTATAAGACCTAAAGGGCCCTCCCACTGTACCAAAAGGAGTACAGTCTTCGAAGGGGACCCTTCTTGGGTTTCGCGTTTTCTTGCGGCTGGGGTAGGGCTTCAACGTTTAGACTGGAAGTTGGAAGTGTCACTGAGGTTACCGAAGCCTGAAGCCGCCTCAATCTTGGAGCCCTAGACCACAAAACCGAGATCCCAAATCCTAACCTCAAACCCCAAACACCTAGACCCCAAACAATGAACCCCAAACCTGCAATCCCAAGAACATAGACCACCAAACCCTACTTGGAGGTCATGGGAACCTAGTAAGTAGGTTGATAATGGGGATAGCAGGGTTATTATCTGGCCTACAGGGGTTATTAGCTTACTGATGCTTAGTAGAGAAGAAGGGAATGTATTATTCAGTGATTATTTTCCTTGGTCCCGACTAAGATATGGTAAGTTCACACACTTATTAAGTTCCACTGGCCCTCAACCCTAAATCCTGAAGAATAGAGTAGCCTCCATTTTCTTTTTGATTCTGAACCTACTTACTAAATCCCCCCGGCCCTCCGAGTGGATGCCAAGCCAGGCAGAATGGGCTTTCAGGTTATCCTTTCCGTGGATCCAGACGAGGCCAACTTAAGGCATTTAAGGCATTTGCTTTATAATAGACCTTCATGTTTAGGACTCTATACCCCCAAGGGTTCAAGCACCCATTTTTTAGGTCTTAGGTCCTAAATACTGCAATCTGAAAGGCTACAGCCCTTATACTTGAGTACGTGGGTCCTTAAGGTAGCATAGATAGATCCTTAGATGGGGTGCTTTCAAGCCAAAGACCTTCAGCCCGAAGACCATATTAGGGTTTAGGGCCAGAGCAAAGATCCGTATGGTTTAAGGTTGGGAGCTTTTCAAAAGGTTTGTGCATCACGAGTGAGAGCGCTCAACTCTCCTTTCAAGTTGGGGGAAGTCTTGGAGCATTCTGGAGTTCATGGTTCAGGGGCTCAGGGTTTAGGGATTTTTTGCATTTCATTCAAGGTGTAGGGTTTGTCTGGTTTGTTTCAGTCTCTCAAAGTGTAAGGAAGGTTTGTGGGTTTATGAGTTGTGAGTTTTTTTTAGGGCTCTAGGGCGTGAGCTTTACCACTACTATGTTGGTTTGTTTTGTTATCGCGCGTTCTTGCCGGCTTCCCCACTTACATTACTGTTCGGCGTTGGGTTTCAACCTATAGCCCCCCTAAAAGCTAAACCCTACTCTAGGCCTCCAAGACTTGGAAGGCTCCATCCGGAAGAACCGCGTACAGTTTGAAGAACATCTAGGTTATTAGGAGGACCCCCCCACCCTGTAATAGTCGTATAATAGGAATATACGAGGATCCTAATATAATCCTTATTATCCCTCATAGACACTATCACTGGGTAGGGGGTCCACCTAACATCTAGGTTAATAGGCCGCCCAGTGGGCTACTTCTTTTGTTGCTTCGTCTTCCGAGCTCCAGTTGGCTACAAGTACACTAGGGATCCAAATAGCCCAATGTACCTATAGGGATAATGGAAAAATGGAAACTCTAGGGATTATATAGGGGTTGTATACCCTAAGGGTCCAAGGACCCTCAGGGCAAGTAGGTATTGCTGTGTGGTTTGCTGAGTCGTCAAGATCGCCAGTTTCCGTTGTAGTCATCGGGGCCCCTTTCCCCTCACAAGGTGACCACCTGGCAGCCGGGCATTCAGTACTATCCCCTCAATATGAGCTATAGTCTGAACTCCTTAAAGGGATTTTTTTTTAAGGAGATTATATAGGGGACTACTATAGGGGTTATTAAGGCGGATACTAGGAGTTTAGACAATGGCTCATATTGAAATCACTGCAACCTTTTTGGCTTCATAGAAAATAGTTTATCACCCTTTATGCACATTCTTGACTATCTGTGTTGGGCTTATCATCACAAACTTAGAACCTCTCAAGCGATCTCGGAAAGTCTCAGCCCTTGACTATCAGGAAGTTCGTCGAGCACTGACTCAAACTCCATGTATGATTTTTTGATGGTCTTATATAACCCGTTGGGTGTCGCCTTTGTCTATGAGCGGAGGCATACGTGAACCGCGTGAATCCGAATTCCTAAGTCTGAACCTGGATCCCTCTTACCCTAAGGGTCCCAGGACCCAAATGACAGGGTTTTAGGGCTCAAATACCCTTAATATTATAGTATTTGGGCCCTAAACCCCTATTATTTGGGTCCTTGGACCCTTAGGGTGAGTCTTGGAAGGAGCACTGGTTCGACATGTACCCCATCCAAGCTGACGATGTGCCTTACTTTCTGCCTGCGCCGCACGAAGACTGGACGAAGGACCGCTAGGGGAATGTCAGAATTTGGGTATGCGCTTCATAGATCAGCCGTTGCAAGTGTACATACAGTGTAGAGTATCTACGCATGATGACATCTATGTCTTGTAAAATGTCTCACATGAGGCGGTCTTTGTCGTCTGTCCTGCAGTAAGATTCCAATGCTTGAGGTGGTACTACTGTTGCTGTATTAAATCCTGCATAACCCACAAGAAGGAATATAACCTCATTCCCAAGGTTTATGGTATCCAAAGTCATGCAGGATCTTGTCCATCAACAGTATGGGTACCAACGCGCTTGAGTTTCAGCACTGCTGAGCTTATCGCTTTGGTGTTCAATGTCGGAAGCCCACTCTGAGGGCCTGTTTCGCTAGTATTCACACAAAAAAAACAGTTTTTGGGGATACAAATAAAGAATATCATAGCTCTCATCAAATCTACTCCCAACAGGCAAGGAGTGCTATTGCCAGTGTTATGTACAGGCGAAGCTTCATATCAATGAACAGGACAGAGAGAGTGTCGCCTGCGGGTGGGGTGGGGGAAGGGAAAACAAGGGTAGGGTGCCAACCGCATCGCTGAGATCTACTTCTAGTTCTATCTTATTCTTCCTCCTGCTATTCCTATTGTTAGCCACAATAGTGATGAGCACAGCGGGTATGTGCGATGAATGGGATACTACTGATCAGGCTCTGGCCGTCATATGGGTAGTTCCCAAAATTATGGGCCCTTTTTGGTTAAAGATTATATTTCGGCACCCAAATCGCCGTTGTTGTTGCCGCTGCTATTGCTGCCGTCGTCGCCGTCGTAATTAATTTCATTGATTTCATGGGAGCTTGAACCGTGGGCATACACCCTTGTACAAGTATGACCACTGGGCCACAACCCTGGCCAGACCCGAACCGGAAGCCCAAACCTCAAACGTAAGCCTCCCTCAGAGATGCTGAAGGTTGCCCTGGGCTTGCTAGACAACACCGAAATGCCACGCGCCCAGATTTTTTTGCGGTGGCCCACTGTGCTACGATCGGGTCTCAAGGTTGAATGTGGGATTTAGGGAAGCGTCAGTTGATGGAAGTGTTCTTACTAACACCGACAAGGGTCCCGGACGCGCGGTAACTGTTAGGATCTGAGCGCAGTTCTGCCGGATTTCTGTCATCAACCACTTGAGTCGCTTGAGCAGAAAGGCTGTGTTCAACACACGAACATGGTAGTTTCCGTAAACATGGGACCCCAATATAGACGCCAAAGTACCATGATCCTTATTATGAACGGGACCCCTCATATCTTCAAGTTCCTGTGACAAAACGAGAGTTACCAGCGATCCACCAGAGGTCACTGTACTTCCATGCACTACAGACAGGGAGAAGCTTCATGTCTGAACATACCCGTGTGCGCGCAGCACGTGTTGCCCAATTCCTTTATCTGCATTTTCTGGGTTGCTGTTAAGGAACTTAAATTAAGTTACCATAATGGGTATATATAGTAAATAATAGGGTTTCCCCAATATGGTAACCCTAGACCCTAAACCCTATAGTAACTTAGTTTAAGTTCCTTAACAGCAACCCAGTTTTCTGTCTGTGGCAGGCAACGAAAGGCAAAGCTGAAGGACTGGGTTCTCCGTCCGAGGAACATCAAGCACCCAAACTATGTCGTCATCCTGGCATGCTTAGCCCTCAGGGTCCAAGGACCCAAATGATGCGGGTACTTGGGCCCTAAAGCCCTATTATTTGGGTCCTTGGAGGCTTTACATGTACTGTTCCTCAGCACCCTTGAATGACCGGTGACAGCGGACAATCGAGGACGGTTGAGCAGCATATCCCGCATTCCATGGTTAAGGGCATTGTTGCGCTTTCCTGCGCTTTTAGACATCGACCTTCCTTCACAATAAGCAGAGTCTAGCTTCCTGCGGATGGAACTGTTCATCGAGTGTGATGCCTCTCTGGGGCTGTCTGTGACAGTGGCACGGGCGGTATAATCCTCAGCTCGTTAATTCGTTGTTCTCGAATTCATTTGGAACTCGATTTGGGTACGGTATCGCTGAAACGGCCTTGTAGATCTGTTTGAAAATGTCAGGAACGATATCTGCTACACCCAAAAAAAGAACCCTATGCTATCCTATGGTATGTACTTCGGATTACAGAAGTTGTTGATGCCAGGGCGGCGACCACGAGCATGCCGTGAAGGCGTCTCGGCGGTCCAAGTTCAGCGGTGCTGGGCTTGCAGGGGATTGGGTGTAGGTTCTAGATTAAACCGGAACCTGTTTTTGCTTGGGGGGGATGGGGCTCATGACAAGAAGCAAAATCTTGACCTGACCAAAAAGACGATCTTCCCCTCACTGTGCGTAAGCACGTCCCTTAAGAGCGAACCTCTGCCCTTCCCTGATCGTAAATCTTCCCGTCTAAAGATCTCTGTACCTTGTGTATAAATTATAAATACATGTGTATATATACACAAAAGTATAGAGGGGTTGTACTGAGGAATCTTTGAAAAGAACATGTAAACTTCCGTTTTTTCTTAGCGGTGTTGGGTTGGCTCTGGGATTTCGGTTGGCTCTGGGGTTTAGGGAATTAGGGCCAGAGGGAGGAGCATATCTGGATCTGACGGATATGCTTTTCAGCGCTGGGCAATATATACATGTTTACAATCAGTGTAATTATACATATATATATATATGTATACACATATATGCATATAGACCTCGCCAGAAATCACTCCACATCTGGTGTATGTAGAGAATAGGTCCAGCATGGGCTCCGTTCCCGACATCTCTTGAACTGCTTTAGAAGACTTGTTTACAGGATGTTGTCGGGTTAGCCTCTTGTTGATATACCTTCGTTGGGAAATGGACGCTTTCTGAGGAGGCACTGGGTTCCCCCTCAGCTAGACCCAGAACCCTCTGCAATAGGTACGCTTCCAATGGATGATGCTTACTAGCACAAGTGTGCTTAACATAACTCTGGGGCTCTAAGTCTACCAATACAAAATGCCTGCATTGGATACTAATTTCTGTAGGTGTTACCTACATTATGCCTCTTGCAGCCCTAGGGTAGGTCATTCACAAAAGCAGAGCAGGCATCAACCACACAGGTTCATAGCAAAGACAACTTCAACGAACAACTGTGGTTAGCATTGCGCCAGGGTTCTCAAGTTCTGCTCATATGTCCTGTTCTGTTCTGATCTCTGAGGTCTATTTGGCTTTCGGTACAGCAGAATTCTGCAGGATTTTTTTTGTCTTGCGGCTGTAAGAAGTTCCTCCGCTTCTGAGTCCTTCCCCCAATCCTTGGTACGGAGGAGCTGGAGTCAGAATCCTGCGTTTCAGTGTGTGCATACCATCAAATATTTGACTGGTGCATATGACTCATGTGATATACGGCTTAGTGTGCACAAAGCTCTTGATCGTGCACATGATGCCTTAGGTATTAGGTACAGATAAAGCGTCGAAGATCGCTCGGCATCCGAGTTGTATTGTAGCTGGTCGAGTCGTATTGCGGGTAACCAGCAAACCCTACGGCTCCAAGTGTACAAATAATACCTTCATTGGGCCATAAAGTCTGTATGTAAATCGTACCTACTTTGGCTAGGGAAATCCGAAAGACAAACAGCACCTCATCAGGGGATCCACAGTTGCTTCGAGCAATCTACAGCTCTGCCAGGTTGGGTCTGGAATCTGTTTTTGAGGGCTGTCACAAATCCTAAACCCTAAAACCCTAAATCCTAAACCCTAAACCCTAAATTTAAAACCCTAAAACACAAAAACCCTAAAACCCTAAGCTCCAAAACCCTAAGCCGCAAACCCTAGAACCCTAAACCCTAAACCTTAAACTGCAAATAAGGCCTTGAACAGCTTCTTCATCGGCCAGGGCCTTAGCCGCTTCTTCTGCGGCCTCCCCAATAAAGTAGAAGTGGTTCAGGGTTTAGGGTTTAGGGTTTAGGGCAGGGTATAGACATGATTTTCTGAATGTGTGCATGATCTAGAGTCTGAAGGCCTTGAAGGGGGGTCCATGTATAAGGGATTATATATGGGGCTACCATAGGGGCTATTAAGGGGGATACTAGGATTTAGACTGTAGCTCATATGAAAACATGCGGAATAGTCATTATGAAGGAGGTAACAGCTTCAATGTCATGGAACACACTCCACGCACTAACCTGCTACCTTCCGACAGAGAGGAAAGGGCTTGGGATTTAAGGCTTTACCTGGTTTACTGTTGCCGTTGCAGGGTTGCACACCTCTCCCCACAACCCAAACCAGCAAAGCTTGTACGTTGTAAGCGCAAATTGGGCGAGTATGAGCCGCGCCGGATGTACTTAGTCAACTTCAGCGTTCCAACAAGCCGGTCGCCCTATAAATTGTGGCATCCTTCCATTGCGCACTGGACGCGCAGTGAATTCTACGTGCCAAGCCTCAAAACCCCAAGCTTACATGGCCCGCAGATAGTTAGCTAGTGGAAGCTGAGGCCCGCGGCTTTCCTGCACAACCTAGCAGACACAGGCAATTAGAATACTCCAAGCCAAAGCGAACCTGACCTTGTCCACCCTCATTTTGGGCCTCTGAACAGTTTCTTGTACCTGGATCGAGAACTCTTCAGTCAGCGACATCCTGCACCTCGACTTCTCTGTACTCTTCCGGTTGCTAAGAAGGAACGCAGGAATTCATCCCTACTGTAGCAAGTATATACGCTGCCCAAAAGTTCAGTCAGTAGCTTTTTTTGTTCTATTGCATTCCTTTGTTGCCTAACGACAAGCGAGTGAGGCGTACAGCATGCTCCCACTGCTACCGTGCCTACCCATATAGTGTTGGGACCAGATGTTTGCATCTCCTACATATTTTGATGAGAGCCCTTCCCGAGAACGGGATGCTATACAACTGCGTAGCGCCTCTGCCAGAGCTTGGTATTTTGCATGCTTGAGTTCGTAGCGCAGTTGTACATGGAAACAAGGGGGAGTCAACTTGCTATGACTTTCCTTCCAAACACTAAATAAGCCCAATTCCGAGTTCATGTTCCAATTTCTTTTCCATTACAGCAATATCATTTGGTAACCCTGAACCCTAAACGCTGCACATGAAACCCCAAACCCTGAACTTTAAACCCCAAGCTCTAAACCCTGTACCCCAAACCCTGAACCCTAAACCCCAAGGCCTACACCCTAAACCCTAAACCCCTCGCGATCGAGGAACAGTCCTTTTCCGGTCGTCGAAGCACCATGACATGCTCATTGCCATGCTGAAGGCGTTTCAAAGCCCCAGAAGGGTCTTCTTTACGTGGAACCCCCACCCAGTAATAGTGACTATAGGGGATAATAGGGGATATATTAGGGTCTATTATACCACTATTACAGGGTGGGGGGTCCTCCTAAGGTCTTCTTGGCTTGGGGTTTATGGGTTTCGGTTTTAGAGTTTCGGGCTTCGGGTTCAGGACTTATGGGTTTGGGTTTTAGGGTTCAGGTTGAGGGTTCAGGGTCTATGGGTTTAGGGTTTGATGATCATGATGATGATAATTCTGGTTCTTATGAGTTTAGATGAAGTTTCGCAGGGATAATGGTGAGAGTCTATGTCTGGCTCGGGAAATTGTAAATGAAAGTCCTAGCCCCTAAACCCCAAACCCCAAACCTGTAGACCCCAAACCCAAAAACCCTAAACCCTAATACAACAGGTATGCCCTGCTGGATCCCAAGGACAATCTGGGAAATTTGAGGCCCCTCAAAACGATTCATTGCTTTATGTCTGGTACCCACGACAACCCAACAAAAACCTTGCATCCCGTATTGCTTGTTCAAGGAAACTCGCACTGGCTTGGGGGCCTCGATCTTTCGGCTTAGGGTATATTATAGTATAATATAGTAATATAGTAAAGTATTGTTTAATATAGCATATCATATAGTACGTTATAGTTTTTCGTGCGGCTTAGGGCTTAGGGTTGCAGAGTCTCATCTCCCGTCTGGTTTCCCTCATGACAGTTGCCTTCACCCATTAGTGCAAGATGGTCCTTTGACCTCCATTTGAAGTCTGCCAGAAACATGAAACAAGAAGGCCAGCCTCTCTGACTCTCCGTCACACCTCCAAATCTTCAAAATGTTCAGTTTTGTGCTGAAGGATTTTGCACTTCGTGCTGTGTTGGCGATGCTTCTGAGATACTGATGTGAACTCGTTGGCGTGACCATTCCAGTCTTGCATGTGCCTGCATGCAGGTGCGTTGGATTCTCTTTGCCTGCCTCTGCGGTTGGGTTTTGCAGACGGTTTTCTGTGAACTGTGTTGGTCGCAGTGTTTGCAACTGTCACGAGGCCGCCGCTTGCACAAAAACACCTGGTAAACAGGACATGTAATTCGCGTTGAGTGCGGAGCGCGTCAAGAACCATTTTCAAAGATCCAGGGTCCTGATGTAGGGTATGCGTTTGCTTGACGAGGACATATCTAATTGATGTTGCCATGTACAGTAACCAAGCCAACGCTTCTCCACTGTGTACTTGAAGGTTCCAACTCAAAATCTTGAACCGCAGGTCTTGCCAACCCAAGATCGGGAGGTGGCAAATGGTACCACAGTTATTGAACCGCCGGAGAGGCCGCGAGTTGCCCAAAACTATCTTGGGGGGCTTAGGGTTTAGGGTTTACCTGGTCTCAAAACCCTAAGGGTCCAAGTACAAAATAATCAATACTTGCCCAAAACCTGTACTATAATTCCTATTACCTAAATCCCAAGTACCTAATTATTGGGTACATGGACCCTCTGGGTATTGGGACTCCCTCGAGCTGTAGCGGCACAAGTAGACCCTTTGGGTTCTTGCCTTTGCAACATCACGTCGACGGGAGCATCCCCCATTCTGGATGTAAGGTTTGCTCTTTAGGGGTTTAGAGGTTTAGAATTTAGGGTTTAGGGAATGCTGGCTGGGAGGGCCCTTGCGCCTATGTCAGTGCATGTGGTCCATGCACTTTTGCTGTCAATCTTTGGGCATTGTTCTTGCAAAGGCATGGGAGTCCAAGGGGGAGGGAGACTTTTTAGGTTCACGCCAGTGCTGTCACCAATCTTAGCTTCATCGCTACCACTGCTGTTCTTGAAGCCAAGAATGTTTGCGTGTTTGGGACTGCAGCGTGATATAGCGGATCGGGCAAGAGCTTTGGATTCAGGGGTGTGGGTGAGTTGGAGTTGGATGTATTCCATTTTTGGTGGTTGGTCCTGGCAGGAGGACTTGGGATTCGCCGAGTTTTGAGGTGCAGGATTTAGGCTTCAGGGTCTTTGGTCTAGAGGCTTCGGATGCCTTTGCTGTAGCTATAATGCGCAGATGCTTTTTGAAGCGAATGCAGCTGCAATAACTGCGAGCTACATCGGAATAGTCAGGAGAGATGCCGCTTCTACAGCCTTCCCATTCCTTTTACTTGTTGCGAAGTAGCACATTCCTCCCCCGGAGATGAGGGCCGCGACGAGTCATCTTCATTTTGTGCAAGGAATGCTTCGTAGCACCGGAAGGGAGATGTGCCTGCCAACAGTGTGGGAATCAATCCTCCTTCTTTTCCCACACTTTCGAAGACGCAAGGCCCCTGACAAGCTCTACGGACAATTTGGCCTAGTTAACACAACATGGCCACCATATTTCTGTTGCATGGACTTACATCAAGCTATGAGCATCAGGAACTCCTTCTTTTGGCGGGATCCCATAACCTACAACTCGGATGTATCATGCCCTCTCTGGCACGAAAGGTCTCATGGATCATATGCTCCCTATGGCCTGATTTCCGACTAGCATACTACTTACTGGTTCTTAGTCCGGGAACAGTAGGGAACAAGGGAATATGATGCTTCTAAAATCCCCATATAATATATTTCCTTGATCCCTACTAACGGCCAGTAAGACTACCATTTTGAGTGGGCTTCTTGATTGGACCCTAAACCCTAAACCTGTAGGAGCTGCCAACCAGCCAGTGAGTAACTTTGAGATGTGTCGCCGCGGTCTCCCAGACCCTGCCACCCCACCCCTTCGGCACAGAGCTCATGATGGGAGTTTCCCAAAATTAGGGGTACCTTTTCGGGGGTCCCCATATAAAGGATTATGTTATATTGGGGTCTATATTGGGGTACCCTAGTTTTGGGAAAGTACCAGATCCGCCAGGAGCTGTCACACCTTGTTCTGCCCATGGTTGTGTGCTACCTCCATCTTTTCTCGCTACTAGAAGACTCAACGGCTTAAAATCCCACACTCCAAACCCCAACCTTCGAGAGATATTTCTATGGGCAGGGTAAAGCCGTGATGTCAGGTGTTATCGAAAGTTCGACGTCTTCGAAAAAAGGTCTACGCAGTCAGGAAGCCCAGATCTTCAAAGCCCTGAACATTCGTAGAAACATATAGAATTACATTGTAGTGTGGTACAATAGCAACAATTGTGTAGTAGTAAGAGGATATGTCGCATAATCATTTGTGTGTTTGAGAACTGGGTTTAGGCTTGAGGCCTTTGGAGCTTGGATGTCGGGATTTTGGTGGTATAGGGTCTTGGTATGACGTCAGCAACCGTAATGAGAGCATGGTTGCTACTTTCTGACCCACTACTACTTGAGTCACATTTTTCTTGGGTTGGAGATGCGCATCGGGGAAGCAGGTAATGGAGTCCAAGGGTTTGTAATCAGCAGTCGGAGGTGATGTTTCGGGGACCTGGTAACCCCAGAATTTCGGGGAAGCCGCTCTACCACAAACCAATTTGAAACCCCAAAGAGGAACTTACAAAGACAGCTGCCAAAGCGGCCTGTTTCACAGCAGTTGCAAGTTTGCTTGGAGAGAGCCCAGCTTGGATTTTCTTGCTGGTGGTAAGTATGGAATAGGGGAATATCATCCCTTTCCAACCCCTATATAATGTATTCCCATATTGTCTAAACCCTCTACCCTAAATAGTAGCTTCCATGTTTCCCTTCCATTCTCCACATAGTCCCCAATAGGTTCCCGAATGGGAACCCGTGTCCGTTTGTTAGACGGGGAACTATTGACTGTAGCTCGCAACGTGGACTGCGAGTAATTCAGGTGTAGCGTTCTCAGTGAAAGTCTTATCCTCATAATTCCATGGGTTTTGCCCAAAATTAGGGGATTTGTTTTTTCCGGGGCCCCCATGATAAGGATTATAGTATTTTGGGGTCTATATTGGGGTCCTATTTGGGAAACTACCATTTCTATAGGAGCCACCATTTGCATGAGTCGGGGGCAAGGTCGCTACAACTTGTCCAGTAT